>MU668392.1:75263-86383 GCA_026770625.1 Nicotiana glauca
CCTATTAGGATTTGACAGTTGAACCATATCCTAGGGTGATCCAGAGCTATAAGGACAGAAGGAATTACTACATTATTCTTCTACTGGTTCTTGAGAGTAAATTGTATACTTCATGCTATCCGGTCGTTAAGGAGTGTTGCTAGACGCCACCCTTGATTAGTATATTAATGTGATTAACTTACTACCGGCTTAGTATTGAACCTATGGGGTCGCACACTAACGAGTGTTCTGATCTTTGCTAGAGGATTAATTATTTTATTATTTGGTAATTAAATTAAGGAATTTAATTAGTCAAATACATTTAGTTATTAGTCCAAATGAAATATTATTATATTCTTTGCTAGCACAGAGGATATAATTAATATTGTGAATAAATTGAAGTTTTTTTATTTGGAATAGAAATTAAAATTATATCTCTTGGTTAAAATATATATAATATTAATATAAACGGTTTATGAGTTAGAATCCAATTGTGAATTGGATAACTTTACGTGTAAAGTCCTAAAAAGGACGTTCAGTAAATTCAAACCCATTTGGAATGGGATTAATATTTTCCTTATATATGAAAAGTTCATAAATAAGTGAATCCAACTTTGAGTTGGAGGAATTACGTGAAGGACTCGGCAGTCACGTTTTCATTAGTTACGTGATTTTCTAATTCTCCATAAAATTCCATAAGTAAATCATTACCTCAACCAAATAGGAATATGGTTTATAGGTGATGCTATATAAAGGGTGATGGAGAAAATTTATCATAATTAATTCTTGAGAAGAAAAACCACTTTGTGAAAGTGAGAATACAATAAAAAGCCAAGAGAGAAAATACAATTTCAAGAAAAGTGTTTCTTGTTCTTCTACCTTTGAGTTGAGATTTTTGAGAAAAATTTCTGCACAATATTTTGTTCAATTTTATTCGCGGGTTTTATTGATCAAAGAGTTGATAGCAAGGATCGGTCTCGGTGTGGATACGCATAGAATCTTCGTACTATCGAAGAAATTTGAAACGGGACTTTATTCACCAGGTATGTCTTAGACCTGATCTTTGACATGTAAATAAATTTTAAACACGAAAAGATCTGTCTAGGATTGTTATTGTCTTCCGCTGCGTGTTACGAACACCTATACGCAATCCAACAGCTTTTTGTGTGGGTGTTCTTCCAAACCTCATCACGTTTCGCGGGTCTCTTAAGAGCAGCTTCCTGCAAATGAAACAAAAAGAGTTAATAAATTCAAGCAATGTTAGAAAAAATCAAGACTGCGATCTTTAAATATTACCAATCTCCTCTTTTGAGTCCCCATAGACACAGAACTACGAGTGTGCAACGAGCCACCCTCCTCGGAATTACGAGCGGATTTTGTCTGTTCGCTCTTATGTTTAAAAGCATCAGTGTCCCAGTATTTAAGAAGCTCTTCCCATTGATCTGGTAGAACCCAACTGGGCCTTACACCTGTTGTCCGAGCATCAGAGAACGCGTCTGATAATCGATGAGCAATCCTCTTTTTAAAATTATTTCTAATAACATGATCTTGGTTGGGGTTCCATGTGCACCTTTTCTGCAGTCAAAATATATAGCGTTAGCAGATAAATAAAGTTAGATAGATATATACTCTTAGATGAACTGAGAATACTTCCATACAGTTCCTTTCAATCTCTTCAATAAGCACTATATTATCTGGCATGCACCTCAACTGCGGGAAAAAAGGAGCAATCATATGAAAAGGATCGAATATAGAAAAATCAAATTTCCATAAGCTGAAACATATGTTCCACCCCCACAAGGCCACAAACCCAAAAAAGAAAGGGAAAGAGAGACTCCGTAACTTTTTTGGGGGCATTTGCAACTCATTAGCAGGCATAAATTTAAAATCTATATGGCATAATGGGAGAGATTTAAGACTCAACTATTACAGATACAACAACAACAACAACAACCCAGTATAATCCCACAAGTGGGGTCTGGGGAGGGTAATATGTACGCAGACCTTACCCCTACCCCGGGGGCAGAGAGGCTGTTTCCAGGAGACCCTCGGCTCAAGACAATATATTATAGATAGTACAATATATTATCCGTTGTCATATTCTCTGATTCTGTGGATTGTTTCTTGACGATAATAGATTGGGCTACTATAAGCTCTCTAAAATTGGCTCCTGATTATTTGTATATATCATTCTTGGACATTGATGGGCACAGTTGAGAATGACTATATATTGAATAAGAGAATAACTATGCTCTCCTATTAAACAGTGAGTGTAACCATGGTTGATCGGGAGGTAAGATTGCAAACAATAGCTCACATCTTTTTAATTTTTTATTCTTCTGGCTTCCTAATATAAAGAGAAACCATGTAACCATTAAAGTAGATGATATAAACAAAAATAAAAGAAAAGCTAGTTGCAAACCATGTAAAATTAAAATAGTCAATGTCTAATACCCCTATTGGCTCAAATTTACTAATATGAATGGCCTTGGCCAACTGGCTCTCTGCATTCTAAACATGGTTTCACGATAAGAAATGCGACATTAGCAAACTTCTACAGAGAGCTATGTGAACATGCACGTGGGAATTAACAGCTTGTTTGGATGGTTGTGACATATTGTATTGTATCGTATTGTTAATTTAAATACATGTTTGTTTTGATTGTTACTTAAATTTTATTGTATCGTATCGTTAAATTCATCGTTACGTAACGACAAAAAATGTCACTTAATGAAACGACGGATTTGGTTTTGGTAGCTTCGTTTCCTTACTTTTTTTCTCTCATCTCGCTCTTCCTTATTATTAAATAATTATATTTTATCCTTTATCCTACTTTTTATATAATAATATCCTATTTTTTCTTAATAATGTTACACGTTTATTCTTCATATTATTGGTGCGTGACATCATAAAATGATGGAAAACAATATAATCTATCCAAATGTTGTATTTATCAAATAATAGAATACAATGCACTATGATACGATACGATACAATATGAAACGACATATAACGACAATCCAAACAAGTTGTAAAATAGGGAGAGAAGGAAGAGGCAAATAGTTGGTAAAGGGCTGTGTAATTTGTGTATCTATCAATACAAGTGCTTTGGTAAAGAAGTAAATACAAAGTTGAGCAAAGAGATCTCAAATCAGCCTAAAACCTAGAGTAACTAAAATTCTGTATCCCAAATCCAAACAAAACGAACACATGCATGGATTTCATTGCATATATTGGAAGCGGAGAACCCCTATAACCTATCTTTTTCACATCATCAAAGACCATTAATAGAAAAAATTCACACTTTGAAGGCGTGTCGAATACAGATAAGCAACTCTGCAAAACATATAAATCCGACACTGAAAGATTGAAGAAATAAAAGCGCAGAAGAAGTTGAAGAAAGAAAGATTGTAATTTTTGAAGGAAAAAAAGTATTGAGATTAACTTGAAAAATGATATTTGGAATTTAAAATTATATTTGAATATGCATTTCACTTGAAAAAATGTTGTAGTTTTGTGGAGAGAGTGAAATTTCTTGAAAATTTTGAAAAAGTGATCTTTGATTTTTGAAAAACTCATTTTCCAAACACTTAAAAAGTTTCATGGCCAAACACATTTTTGAATTATTTTTTTTTGAAAAGAAGAAAAAATATTTATAGACAAAGGGGGCCTATGTTTCCGGTTTGTAATTACCCAAAAATGCCTATATGATATATTGAAGTCCAACTTCATAAAATATGAAGAATCCTGGTTGAAGTTCAGCTGATTTTAAGACAAGCACATAGGGCAATGACAACTTCATTGGATTCTTTAACAAGCGCCAAAGAGTGTCATGTCCCAAAAATTCTTATCCAGGAGTATAATAATAGGAGTGATTACAGTCAAAGTGGGCGGCTTGAGGAAAAGCATTAATTTATGAAAACTTTATATTAAAAAAATCAGAAAAATACTTGGTCTCCAAGTACATTGACAACATATTCTCCCATTCCCCTTGCTTCCCAAGCACTCAAACGCTTATAAATAGCAGAAAGAATAATACAATGTTACATCACCAGAAAATAGAGAGCCATGTCACAAGTTGCTGAAATTCATGTAATGCAGAAACATCACAAGGAGAAGATGAAGAAAATCAAAATGGACGACAAAGGAGTTGTTAATGAAGATAATAAGACGTGTGGCGGTGGGAAGAAACTTGTTTGTGCTATTAGGCAATTGCTTAGTTGTGGAGCGAGCAAACCTGCAATAATATGGGATTACAAAGATGCCTAAAAGAACGACTTTTAATTTATGGAAGAGATGTTTGACTTTGACAAGTATTACACAAGTATAGTGATTTTGTCCTAGAGTTGTTTGATTATAAAAGTGATTTGGAATTTGGAAAAATAAATATTCTTTCTTGTCAATCTCACAAGTTCACCATGTTGGGTAATCCATCGTTTCATGTCTCTAATTTTCCCCTCTTTTCCTTCTAAGAAAATATGTCTTTTTCTTAGGCAAATTAAAAAATAAAGTGTACCACTTCAATGAGATAGTGTATACGGTCGAAATTGTATGTCTCCGATCTATGGCTCGAGGGGTCATTTTGAGCCCGAGTTCTGGCAAGGTCGAGTTCGAGGGACCAGATCCGAGCTCTAGGACAGAGTGCAATGCCCGAAGAATGAAGCACGACGTACACCGAGGCCGAGTATGCTCATTCCCGAAATTTTACCATTGAGGATTTGTAACATAATGAGCTAGATTCCTGCCACGTCCCCAAGATCGTGGCGCAAATCCTGAAATATGATTGTACGATTCCGTACTAGGCAGTTAGACAGTTGTATCAGGAATATTCCCTACTGTAAATAGAAATATTCCATATTTAGGATTCCCCTATTATATAAAAGGGACCCCAATCATTTGTTACATCATCTAATCATTGAGAAAAGAATATACTCTCTACCTTTTCGTCTATCGTTCATCAGCATTGTCCTTTAGCTCAACTGTTTTTACTTTACTTTTCTTGCTTAATTGTTCTTATTGTTCTAAGCCCTCCTCGAGGTTGCTAAGCTCGAGGTCACTACTGCTGAGTAGCATTGGTTTGATTCACTTCTATCTTTTATCTCTACCTCATATTTCTTGATTATTAATTGGTATTGATATAAATCACATATCTTTAAAACCACTAATCAAATTAAATTGTTACTCATATTTTCGAGGTAAACAATTTGACACCCATAGTGGGGCTAAAGTCAATAGTGATTGTTTCTTTATTGATTCTCACTACACACGATATTCTTACATTTTTTCTTGTCAAGAATTTTTTATTCTCAGGCTGAAACATGTCTAGCTCACAAAGTGCACTTGTTCATGACAACGAAGGTCTTGGTGAAAACAATAATATAGGGGTCGGTGTACCACCGATAAACCCTGGGGAAGTGCGAAATATGGAACCAGTTGATGTTAGTTCACATATTGCTCTAAACGCAGATTTAGGCAGACATGGAGGGAGTGTACGCATGGAAGCCCGACCTGGTGGCCAAGGAACACAAGCAGTGGGTGATGGGCGAATCAGCCTCCAAGTGATATTCCAGATGCTGCAAGCTCAACAGATCGCCATTGCTCAACTTCAAAGTCAAAATAAGATTTCGAGTATAGCTGAATAGGAAAACACTCGACGTGCTAGACCGGCGCCTGCGAGGTCAAACAAAACTGGCTCGAGGGCTGACCCCATTATTATGACAATGTTTGAAGAGCTCAACAAGAGTATAGAGTCCGGGGAAAAGAAGATTGAGGACAATGACAAGAAGGTGGAGATTTATAACTCCCGTGTTGTTCAAATACCAGGGGCACCCCCGATCTTGAAGGGATTGTATGCCAAGAAATTCGTACAAACGCTGCTCCCTCCGAGTGTAGCTCCGAAGCCCATCCCAAAGAAGTTTTATATGCCCGATATACCTAAATACAATTGAACCTATGACCCAAATGAACACGTTAGTTCTTATATATGCGCCATAAAGGGAAACGACTCAGAAGACGATGTAATCGAGTCTGTACTGATGAAGAAGTTCGAGGAGACTCTATCGAATGGAGCCTTAATATGGTATCATAACTTAACCCCTAATTCTATTGATTCTTTTGCTATGCTTGCAGATTCTTTTGTAAAGGCACACGCCGGAGCCATCAAAATTGCAACAAAAAAGTCAGACCTTTTCAAGATAAGGCAGAAAAATAACAAAATGCTCAGGGAGTTCATATCTCGATTCCAAGCGGAGAGAATAGATCTACCTCCGGCCATCGATGACTGGGTTGTTCAAGCTTTCACTCAAGGTCTCAACACTCGGAGTTCCATAGCGACATAGTAGTTGAAGCAAAGTTTAATCAAGTACCCAGTTGTCACTTGGGCCGACGTACATAATCGGTATCAGTCAAAGATTAGAGTCGAAGACGATCAACTAGAGACTCCTTCGGGGTCCATTTATCCTAGCAGGATCATGGATAGGATCAAAAGGGATATCAATCGAGAGCTGAGGTCGAATGGAGATCGATACCAACCGTACAACGGATACTATATAGGTAGTGGTTCCGGGCAAAGCTTCACACAAAATGAGAGGAGAAAGGATCTAGGTCCAAACTCACGGGGGCTTGATGCCAAGGAAGATCACGTTAAGTATCCCAAGTTCGAGTAAAGGTAATACCCCAGTCCAATTTTTTTCTATTCTTTTGACTAACACTTGCAGGCTATCAATAAGGATCGACACGAGGCTCTGGATCTTGAAGCACGTGTTGCACTCTTTTTTTCTTATACCGGTTTTTGTCTCAAATGGGTTTTTCTCGCGAGGTTTTTAAAGAGGCCACCGGTGTTCGTGCTAACTAAAAGCAATTCAACAGTATCTGAGGTCCCCTATAGTAGGCCTCAAATACTGGAGGGCATTACCTTTGAATGTCTGCTCTCCAACAAAGAAATCACTTCGTGACAACGGGCTCAATAGGAAAGTGTTGTAAGGGTCAAACGGTCAGATAAATTGTGCCCGTGTAGGTTACTCGAGCCCTAGACACCAAGCATGCGCGCATGTACAATCATCTATCAAGAGAAGTACTTTTCCTTGTCGATATCCACTGCCTTTATGAAATTTTTATATTTTATACTCTTGATTTGTTGTGTAAGCAGGCTTAAGGGTCGACCACAGCAGAAATTCGAACAACTGACCCATGCTTGAGGACTGTTGTCCCAAAAGAGAACGGAATCAAACTGCTAACATTTCGAGACCATAAGACCTTAAAGGCAATCCTCGATTTTGCGGGCCATGGCCACCCCACTGGGGAACTGACACTTCGGGCAAGTTCGAAATGAAACGGAAGATCAGCCCGAAGGGCAAGCTCCGAACTAAAGAGGCTACGGCCAAACTAACGCGGGTCGGAGACATCCGAAATCCATGATAAATACAAAATCCCAAAGTCTACCTTAGCCCGAGTTCGAGCAAACTCTCACTCGGGAACTATCTATGAAGCTTAAAGGCTAACTTTACTTCGAGTTCGAGAAAATCCTCACTCGATCATAAAAGCCCACGGGCTATCTTAACCAAAGTGCGAGCATATCTCGAACACTCGGGTACTACCTACTCGAGCTGTCCAAGTTCGAAGTCATAAGACCTCAAAGAGGCACCCCCCCCCCCCCAAATATAGTCCAAGGCCATCGCACTTGGGGATTAACCTTTCGGATAAGTTCGAGAGGCTATCGGGAAACAAGTTCAAGAGACATACCCGAAGGCTACGGTCATGTGAAAGGCTACGGCCGAAATAATATGGCTCATAGACGTCCAAATTCTACCATAAATTAAAGGCCTTCAAATTCTTCAAAAAATCGGTTAAACTCGGCTACCCTCGGCAAAAGTAAAAAGGGCTTTGATAAAATCAGCCCTCGAATAATTTAAAGGTTTCGATAATACCAGCCTTCAGAAAAACCTCAAGAGGTATTCGATTATCATTACATAAACAAGTTAATAATATGGTTCAGATACGTCGAACCCTCGAAAAACCCAACGGGTACAAAAACATATATGCTAAGGCATATAAAAAAATTTACTAAGTCTTTTAGCCGAAAAGAGGGAAAAATTATAGCCACTTTAGAGGCCGAATCAGCCCAACTTAAAGAGCCTAAGGTCCAATATAAAATAGTCTAACTGCCGATCTAAAAGAGCCTAAGGACCAATGTAAAAAAACCTAAGGGCTAACTTTATTTCGAGTTCGAGCCAACACTCACTCGACTACTAAGCCCAAGGGTGTCACGACCCCAATCCCGGTCGTGATGGCGCCCAACACAATTGCTAGGCAAGCCCGACCAATTAACACTCACAACCCAATCACACATCCCATTACAAATTTATAACATTAAATTAACAGTTCAACAAGTCTATTAACCAATAATTTAGATAGAGACAGTATGAATCACTGACATAACCAACATCTCCCAGAGACCTGGAGTCATGAGTCTAGAGCCTCTAAGATAACAAAGTAGCAAACTCTCATGTAATACAGAGTTCTAAAATGCGGAAAGATAAAAGGTATAGAGGAGGATTCGGGTTCTGCGGACGTCAGGCAGCTACCTCGACAACTCGTGAAAGCTCTGGAAGCAGCAAACAGCTCGACTAAGCTCCCGGAACACCTGATTCTGCACACATAGTGCAGGGAGTAAAGTAAGTACTTCCAACTCAGTGGTAATAGACATATATAATGGCTGACAATAAGAAATCCCGAAATATAACAATGCAAAGCTATAACCAATAATTCTACACATTTAATGGTGGAACAACATCAGGCAATGACAGATAAAACAGATAGATATCGATGCATGAATGCAATGTAATGCACATGACCGTTGCGGCGCGCAGCCCCATCCATTTGGGTACCCGCGCTCACTTTGGGGGTTCAGACTCCAGAGGGGCTCCTACAGCCCAAGCGCAATATCATTGTAGTATTCGATGCGGCGTGCAGCCCGGTCCACACTCAGTCCAGATATATGCATGTAAGCCACACATGCACAGTCAAGTTTATCATTTTCAGTTCCAATTATTAGGAATTATAGATTAAGTGTTTAAAACTTTAGAAATTTACTAATCATTTCGAGACAGTGTTTAACTCAGGACTAATATCATGAGAACATGCTAAGCATCATGGAAACAATGATAATAATCCCTAAGGGATCTAAATAATCGGCACGCAACCCAAATATACTCATAACAATCCAAGTAGGATGTTTACCAATCAATTTCTAGTCAATAACACAGTATGAACATCACTCGGACGGACTAAGCCATAGTCCCTGACCACCAACGACCCCGCACTCACCGTAAAGTACGTGTCTCGCCTCAATATAGCATCACAGTGTGGTATACCGGGGTTTCAAACCCTCAGGTCATCATCTACATCTATTACTCATCTCAAACCGGCCACAAGACTAGTCCGCTATGCCATTTTCTCTCGAATCCACCTCCTCACGCGTCGAATCTGGCCAAAACCACAATGAATATATTACAATAGGCTAAAGAAACATAACCCAATCAAAAGAACTCGAAAAATACCAAAAATCTCGAAGTTGGCAAAACTCGAGCCCCGGGCCCACTTCTCAAAAAATTACGAATTTTACATTACCGCATTTCTCGTCTCGCCACGAGTCCGTACATATAAAATTTATCAAAATTGGAGTCCAAATGCTCCCTCAAATCCCAATTTCTCATTTAAAACCCCAAACCCTAGTTCTTCAATTTTTCACCCAATTTTCTAACAGTCAAAGGCAGATTCTTCAATAAAATAGTATTTCTAGGTCACGAGACTTACCTCTAGTCGATTCCTGTCAAAACTCTCTTCAATTTCTATCCAAAATCTCTTGAGGTGGTTCAAAAATGGTGGAAATAACAAATGGGTCGCGGATGAAATGATATTAAAAACCCTTCTGTCTCTAGCTTTTTCTTCTATGCGAACGCGAGACCACTCTCACGTTCGCGATGCATAAATTTTCCTCTGAAAAAATTGCCCTTCGCGAACGCATCTGATCTCCCACGAACGCGAAGGCCTGGCCCCTGAACCCACACGAACGCGGCCTTCTGAACGCGAACGCATTGAACACCCAGGCTGGCCCTCTACTTTCTTCTACGTGAACGCGTGCCCAGCACCGCGAACGCGAAGCACCAATGCCTCAACCTACGCGAACGCGTGGCCCCAACGCGAATGCCATGAACATTTTCCTGACCTCCAAACTTAACTCTATGCGTTCGCGACACATACTACGCGAACGCGAAGAAGGAATTCTCTGCAACTCCACAGCTGGAAAATCAGCAATCACACAAGTCCAAAAATGATCCGTTGATCACCCAAAATCATCCCGAGGCCCCCGGCACCTCAATCAAAAACACCAACATACCCCCAAATATCATACGAACTTGTTCCAATCATCAAAACACGTCAAACAACACAAAAATCATCAATTCTCCACGGATTCAAGCCTAAGTTTATCAAATTCTTCCGAAACTCACATTCGATCAAAAACCCGACCAAACGACGTCCGAATGACCTGAGATTTTTCACACATATCCAAAATCACCTAACGAAGCTACAACAACTCTTAGAATTCCATTCCGACCCTCGGATCAAAATCTCGCCTATCAACCGGAATTCGCCAAAATTCAAACTTCGCCAATTCAAGCCTAATTCTATACCGGACCTCCAAATTCAATTCCGATCACACTCCTACATCACAAATCATCCCTCGAAGCTAATCGAACCACCAGAATTCACATCCAATCCCTCTAACTATATAGTCAACTTCCGGTTGACTTTTTCAAAACAAACTTTCTTCTAAGAGGCTAAGTGCCTCATTTCCAACTAAAACCAATCCAATTCTACCCGATCAACTCAAATACTGATATTGAAACATATAGCAACATAATATGGGGGAAACGGGGCGGTAACTCACGTGACGACGGGCCGAGTCGTCACTGTAACGACCCGACCAGTCGTTTTGAGTAATAGTACTCCGTTCAACAGTCGGAGGCCATGAATAACTTCATTTCAGGTATTATGACTTGTACGCATGGTCGGAATTTAATTTCGGGAAGTTCGGAGTTGATTTGGGAAGAGAATTCTCATTTCGGAAGCTTAAAGTTGAA
>MDKF010771799.1:0-11944 GCA_026770625.1 Nicotiana glauca
GGAAATAAGTAAAGGCATTTTGAGATCACTTCGAACCCAAATCAAGTGAAACTGGGGGCAGATAGAACATAAAGATATACCGTTGAAATGCATCATCGGTTTGAAACCAAAGGCAAATTTGCCCCAAATCTACAGGGACCGTTCGTGGTACCGGTATTGTTGTCCAATGGTGCTAGTTGATTGACAAATACAGAAGGCAAATATATGAATTAATCAAAAGGTGTTATGTGTGTTTTCCTCAGCTTGGTTAACTGTGTAGTTTGTACTTGGCATATTTTGGAGATTGGAATGACGAAGGCATTTTATTCTGCTATCCAAACACTTTATCCTTTGTTACCCCTTTGAGCCTCGGTTATTTTCTTGAATACCACTCTTTCGGAATCAATAACAACACTCGGAAGCTTGGGTAGGGAAAGTAAGTGGACAAACAAGAGAAAAACAAAGAAAGTTAAAAGAAAAAAGAGAAATGAAAAGAAAAGAAAAGAGAAAAGAAAAGAAAGAAAAGGAAAAGAAAAAGAAAAGAAAAGAGAAGAAAGGAGCAAAAGAAAAGAAAGGGAAAAGAGAAAAGGAAAAGAGAAAAGAAAAGTAAAAGAAAAGAAAGGAAGAGGAAAGAAAAAGATAAGAAAGAAATGAAAAGAAAGAAAAGGAAAAGTGGAAGAAAGGAAAGATCGCAACAACAAATGTAGCCGCATGAAATACGTTTGACTTGATCCCGAAAGGGTACGTAGGCAGCCTCTCTCTGAGGTTCAGCCATATAGAAATAAAAGTCCCAAAAGTCCCCCAAAAAAGAAGACTGGGGCAGAAGTTGTGGTTGTTATGGAAATCTGATTCCGAAATTTGTAATTTTTAACCCATGATGAAATTGTTTTGAGCCTTTAATACCCTTTCTTTCTAACATTATCTAAAAGCCCACATTACGGTCCAAAGAAAGACCTTCTGATCAATATTCGAGAGATGTCGAGTCAAGCGAGCAGAGGTGAATCATACCAGGGGCAACACTCCGGTACCCACAGAAAATGTTGAAAATGAGAGAGTCTTATTAGTGAAAACCCTCATGGGTACCCCAAGGCAATGAAAGCTGAGAGAAATAAAAAATGAGAGAGTCTTATTGGTGAAAACCTTTACGGTCACCATAAGGCGACGGTGAGATGGGAGAAAAACCAAAATGAGGGAGGGCTTGACAGTGAAAACCCTTCGAGCACTACAAGTCGAATAAGGATTGGGAATCGGATCGGGCAAGCGGAGCGTTGAAGCTTAGTTTCATGGTGAAGAGGTACAGCAAGGGCCGAACATCATATTTGCTAAACAAAATAGGTTGCAGGTGCATGTCAAGGTCATTAGAGTTGGTATCCACATCCGATAGGTTTCTAATTGGTAGTTTTCTTGTTAGGAATCATCTTTTACATTGTCCTCCTGCTATGTTCCTTCAGTCCTATTTACTTCTTCCTCTTGAGTCTGTCCGGTCATAACAAGTGACAAATGACTTCAAAATCTGCCACCAAGCTTTCCAATTGAACAAAACGGGATCTTGCCAGCATATCAAATTTTCGTAAGTCAGGAAAGAACATCAGGCACACTAAGTTGGCAACAATCAACATGATTTGGGATCCTTGTAAAATGCAACGGACTGGCATATGTCAATTCATGAACAACGCAACAAATAAAGGGTTTGGGGTGAACGGATCGACGGTATTTGCGGTGAAACACAAAAGATTTGGTACACATCATGTCATGAACAATGAAACAGTATAAAGTGTTTTTGGTGAACAGATTAGAGGTATTCTCCGTGTCAAGGGTAGCAAAGAAAGTGGTTATCCAATAGACGAGCAAGATATTCGAAGGGAATCATTTATCATGACGAGTGAAGGAGCAATAAAAAGTTGGGGAGATTCCAATGCATACAATACAACAAATAGAGTATATCGGGTCCGAACGGAGGAGGAATTTTATGTGATGAGGATGATAGAGAAAGGGGTCTAGTCCGGAAAGAAGCAAGGTCTTCAAGTGAACATCAATCTTGTTGGGAAGCGAAGAGGCAGCCGCCCTTAAAGTTCAAGACCACAAACCAACCACCACATTTTGAACTCACAAGTTTTCTTTGTTTGAAACGGGAATAAAGCAGTGCAAGAAAGTCAGTTCAACAATAGAAAGGAAAGGAAAGGAAGAAAAGGAAGAAGGGCAAAGCCGACAAAAGGGAAGTGCAATTCAAATATTAGCTTTTAATATTTGATAACAAGCTGTACTCAGTTACCAAACTGGGGCAGAAAATTTTCTTTGTTTCTTTTGTTGCAGTCCGGAGCCCACCTGGAAAACAAGGGAATACTTTTCAAGTTCAGCAATCAGGAGCCCACCTGGAGAACAAGGGAATACTTTTCAAGTTCAGCAATCAGGAGCCCACCTGGAGAACAAGGGAATACTTTTCAAGCTTCAGAAATTAGGCGCCCACCTGGAGAATAAGGGAAGTGCAATTCAAATTTTAGCTTTTAATATTTGATAACAAGCTGTACCCAGTCACCAAACTGGGGAAGAAAATTTTCTTTGTTTATTTTGTCGCAATTAGAAGCCCACCTGGAGAACAAGGGAATACTTTTCAAGTTCAGCAATCAGGAGCCCACCTGGAGAACAAGGGAATACTTTTCAAGTTCAGCAATCAGGAGCCCACCTGGAGAACAAGGGAATACTTTTCAAGCTTCAGCAATCAGACGCCCACCTGGAGAACAAGGGAAGTGCAATTCAAATTTTAGCTTTTAATATTTGATAACAAGCTGTACCCAGTTACCAAACTGGGGCAAAAAATTTTTTTTGTTTATTTTATTGCAGTCAGGAGCCCACCTGGAGAACAAGGGAATACTTTTCAAGTTCAACAATCAGGAGTCCACCTGGAGAACAAGGGAATGCTTTTCAATCTTAAGCAGTCAAGCGCCCACCTGAAAAACAAGGGAAGTACAATTCAATTTTAGCTTTTAATTTTTAATATTTGATAACATGTTGTACCTAGTTACCAAACAAGGGCAAAAAATTTTCTTCGTTTGTTTTTTTCGTTGCAGTCAGGAGCCCACTTGGAGAACAAGGGAATACATTTCAAGTTCAGCAATCAGGAGCCCACCTGGAGAACAAGGGAATACTTTTCAAGTTTCAGCAGTCAGGTGCCCACCTGGAGAACAAGGGAAGTGCAATTCAAATTTTAGCTTTTAATATTCGATAACATGTTGTACCCAGTTACCAAACCGGGGTAGAAAATTTTCTTTGTTTGTCCATTTTGTTGCAGTCAGGAGCCCACCTGGAGAACAAGGGAATACTTTTCAAGTTCAGCAATCAGGAGCCTGCTTGGAGAACAAGGGAATACTTTTCAAGTTTTAGCAGTCAGGTGCCCACCTGGAAAACAAGGGAAGTACAATTCAAATTTTAGCTTTTAATTTTCAATAGTAGGATAACATGATGTGCCCAGTCACCGAACTGGGGCAGAATATTTTCTTTGTTTGTTTATTGTGTTGCAGTCAGGAGCCCACCTGGAGAACAAGGGAATACTTTTCAAGCATTGCAATCAGGAGCCCACCTGGAGAACAAGGGAACAATTTTTAAGCGTCAGCAATCAGGAGCCTGCCTGAAGAATAGAGGCACATATTTCAAATTTCAGCAGTCAAGCATCACTCGGAAGAATGGCAAAACATCGCCAATCACAATTCAAGACAGCAACGCAAGAATTCCAGTGGAAGAATACAAGTTCAAGGCAACACAAGAGCGAGTTTGAAGACATAGATAGGACCTTTTTGTAATTCATAGATCATAGCTGAGGCTAGCTTCTTTTTATTCTAACACGGTGTAATAAGGAGGTCAGCGAGCAGTAGCAGCAGTAATAGTAGTGAAATCACATCTCCTGGTAGTCCTAGCTACCAGACACTCCCAAACTACACTGACCTGATTCCTTTTTAGCCAAGGATATGTAGGCAACCTCCAAAGCAGGGTGCGGTCAACTCTTTCAAAAATGCTTCACACGGAATCTTCAAACAGGGCAAAAACCGCTCGTATTTGCTCACTTATCTTTGCCCAAAAACTTTTCATGTTTCCGAGCAAAGAGGGGCAGCTATGAGCACGTAATTTTTGCCATATATATGAGTTATTCCCAAAAATTCAAACAAAATAATTTCTTTCATTATTTTGCAATTTTGTGAATTTTGTGTTATTTTTTGTTAATTTTTTGCCTTTTATTTGTGCATTTTAATTCATATGAAAAATATAAAAAAACGCTTTACATTTGCATTTAGGATCTAATTTTATATTTTAGGATTAATTAGTGGTTAAATTATTTTCAGAACAAAATATGAAGAAAATAACAAAAATAGTCTACTTTTGCATTTTTAAATGTTAATTGTTGAATTTGTCACGAAATAGATTTTTAAAAATTTTTAGGAATTAATTAGCTTAACTTTGAAAATATATTAGGTCTTTATTTTAATTTTTTGCATTCTAATAAAATCAGGAAAAATATAAAAATACAAAATAAAAAGAAAAATAAATAAAAACAATAAAAGAAGAAAACAAATGCAAAAGAAAAATAAATAAAGGAATGGAGGGCTACTTAAATTGGGCTGCTCATCATGTCAATATACCTAGCCCAGAAATGACCCCTGAGACCTGGCCCGAACAACACCCCTCACCCGGTCCATTTTCGTTTTAGCCAAACGACGTCGCCTTGTGTCCATTCAATCTGGGCCCTTTATTTTCATCTAACGGCCCCTAATGGATTTTTATTTTACATAAAAGTGCCTTACGCCACCGCCGAAAATTGCCTCACGGCGGCGGCCGGCGTCCAATGACGTTCAAATTTACACCATGTCATCTCCTTCATCTCCCAGTCCCATATCTATCATCCTTTTGCTTCAAAGCCCAACCGAGTTCTTCGAATATTAAATCAAAGTTCCAGTTGGAAACACAAAGACGCCCAAATCCGTCCAAATTTACACCCCTAAAGCACCTTCTTCTCCTCTTTCCAAAACCCTAAAGCCCGCCTCTCAAATCAGTCTGGAACGTTTCGAATCTTCAATTAAAAATGGCGGTCAAGTCCCTAGTTCATCCGTTTGGTCCCAAATTAACACGCTAAGGTCACCTTGCCTCTTTCATATGGAATCCGATGTCAATGACATCCAAATATCATTAGACTCATTAAAATTTCAAATCGAGAGGCAGTCAAATTTTTGAGCCGTGCCAGTGAGTTTCGATTTTCTTCTTTTTCTTCGTTTAGTTTTATTCTATTGCTCTTGTTCTCACATTAGCTAAATTCCAGTTTAATTTACATTTTTTTATTTTTGTTCTATCTTTTGTTCTATCTTGTGTTTAATTGTTCGTTTGTTCATTCTGTTTTTTTTCTATCTGATCAGATTAAGATTTATTAGGAGTCGATATTGTTTATTGATGCATCTCAGTATGTTTAGCAAGGAGTGGGTTTTAGTTCAATTCAGCAGTTAAGATTTGGTTTAAGTTTTACTTTGATTGTGATTAATTTGGTTTCAAATCCTTTTTAATATGTGTAGTTGGTTACTTTGCCATTTGTTTGGATTGCTGAAGATTGTTAGTTAACTATAGTTAGTTGTTAGATAATTATAGGTAGGAGACAGGGGCCAGTTAGCTTAATTGGGTATTCAGGGGTATTTTGGGGTTGTAGATTAGAGTAGAATTCCTTAGAATCTTCTAGAATAGGGCCCAAGTAAGATTTTCAGTAAATTTAGGATAGTGACTTGGGTAACAAGTTAATAAATAGAGGACTAAATTGAAAACTAAAGAGGGACTGAAATGAAAATACAAAATGTGAAGGCTGCCCTCATTTTGCCTATAAAAATGGCATTCACATGCCTTGAATCAAAAGTTGGGAACTTCAAAATCCCCCCCCACTCCAAGTACTCTTTCAGATCTGAGCCTGGTTTTGAATCTCAAATCAGTAGAAAGTTTAGAAATTCTTCTTCTAGATCTGAGCTTTTGACAGAAAAACCAAAAAAACAACAAAAACTATTCAAAAATCCAAAAAACACCGTTCCATTGAAAACTTTTGGTTGATTTCGATTTTCTGGTTATTGATTCACATCCTCTTGTTCCATCTCTGGTTGCTGAAGTTCAGCGGTTCATTTTGAGTGATTTTGGGTCTAATTAAGTTGGTTTTGGTTGAGTTTTGCTCTACTGAAGTTTCAAAAGTATTTTGAGTTCAATTTCGAGTCTATTTGGGTGCAGTCAAGTTGTTTGTGGTTGATTTCTTAGTTCCGTTTCATTTCGAACTCCTTCTGGACTATTGAACTAGTTCCCGGCTGTTGTTGATCTCTGTTGTTTATTTCTTCTGACTCTAATTCCTCTCATTCTATTTTAAATCCAGGTACATGCTTCGAATATCCTCTGATGTAACTTCAAATTAGAGTGAAATGAAGTCTTATTCCAGATCTAAGCTCGTTTGAATATTTGTAGTTACAGTCAGTTAATTGATGTAGTTGCTTGGTTTTAATTTGTTGGACGTTGTATTGAATTTGGACTATTATCTAGGATAGTTTTCTGCTGATTTGGATTGTTTAAATTCGTAATGGACTCTTATAGACTGTTAAGCTAGTTTAGTTTATTCCCATGATTATGTGAACTCTCTGGTTAGTAATTTTAATTTGGTTTAATGTGTGTTATATTAGTATATTATAGTATAGTGTGATGTAGTTTCAAATTTCAGTACTGTTAAAAGCTAGTTCATGTTTCAGTGCTAATATAAATAGTCCAGTTTTATTTCAAATCAGGAATTACATGAGTATTAGTAGAATAACCTTAGTTCAAATTTATTTCGAAATAGCTGGTGTGTTCAAAGTTTGGGGTCGTTGATTTGTTAATGCAGAAGGTTCTGTGAAATCACACAACTAAGCTGTATTATTGCTGCTAAAATCGAGTTTCTGCGTCCAATTTGGCTGTCAACTTTAATAAGATTTGGGAGTTCCTTAGTAAAAATAGGTGAGATAAATAAATAAATACAGAAATTAAATTTTATAATCTGAGAATAAATTACAATATAATTGCAAAACCAGGAAGTTGGCACTAGATTGGTTGGGATGTTTCACGCTTCTGCCTAGGCTCGACCCTTGAGCCGTGTTCTCAAGCTGCTGAACATGACACTTGGGCCTGATTTGCTCAATAGCAGGCCCAAAAGGTTGGATTCTTTGTGTTTTAAACAAAATGCTAAGCATGCTTCATTTATTTACTTCATAAACTACTGGGCCTAAATTGTTTCGGAGTGAATCATGAGGGTTTGGCCTTCTATCAATATGAATTAATTAGGACTTTTCTCTTTATTATTAGAGACCAATAAAATAGAAAAATATTAGTTGCTTTAGTTTTACCTGTTAAAATAATAAATGAGAGGAGTCTCGCCAAATAAAAATGCAAATTACGGGGCCCTCAATAAATATTATAAAAATACTTAGATTCCGGAACGGACCGTTTAGCGAATTTCATGGCCTTCGCCAAAGATAATAACGCGTTAGTCTCTTTAGGCGCGTACTTTAATAACATTACCTTCTTAAATAATGGTGTGCATTTCATGTGACCCAAATCAAATTCCAAAACGTTGAATAAAATGTGTTCAGGATTGCGGGTTCATTTCATGTGACGCGGTCCAAAATACATTTTAAATGACGTTCAACTTTCTTTAAAAAATTAAAAAAAGCGGTTAAAAGTTAAAATCGGCACATAGGTTCATCATGTAATAAAATCAGATAAATAAGCTAAACACGACAGTTGAGCGACTGTGCTAGAACCACAGAATCCGGGAATGCCTAACACCTTCTCCCGGGTTAACAAAATTCCTTACTCGGATTTCTGGTGAGCAGACTGTTAATAGAGTCATATTTTCCTCGATCGGGGATTCAACCGGTGACTTGGGACACCATTAATCTCCCAAGTGGCGACTCTGATTTTATAACAATAAATCCCGTTTCGATTGTCCTTTAATTGGAAAAACTCCTTTATGCCCTTGCGGGTGTAGTGAAAAAGGAGGTGTGACAAGTGTGGTGAGTATGGTCACAACAGGAGGGTTTGCCCGAGGTTGAGGGGTTCTCAGTCGCAACAGATGAGGTCTTGCCATGCTTGTGGTGATCCGAGGCACATTGTCAGATATTGTCCTCGAGTTTATGGCAGCTTCCATCATCAGAGTTCTCGTGCTATGATTCAAGCACCGGAGCTTCCACAGCCTGCCTGACCAGCTAGAGGCGGTGGTAGAGGTGTTAGAGGTGGAGGTAGAGGTCTTAGAGGTAGAGTTCAGGTCGCTAGAGGTAGAGGCCAGCCAACAGCTAGGCCAGAGGCTGAGTCTTCAGGTGCAGACATTACAGGTACCATTCTTATTTGTATTAGAGATACTTCAGTGCTATTTTACCCTTGGTCTACGTATTCGTATGTGTCGTCCTATTTTGCACCCTACCTGGCTATTCCTAGTGATACTTTGGGTATTCCTATTTATGTATCTACACCGGTGGGTGATTCTATAGAGGTCGACCGAGTTCATCATTCCTGTGTGGTAGTGTTTGAGGGTCTTGAGACCCGTGTTGATTTATTGCTCTTAGACATGGTGGATTTTGACGTTATATTAGGGATAGATTGGTTGTCCCTGTATCATGCTATCTTGGATTGTCAGGCCAAGATCGTGACCTCGGCTTTGCCAGATTTGCCCCGTTTGGAGTGCAAAGGGACCCCAGGGCATACCACCCGCAGTGTTATTTCATATGTGAAGGCTCGACGAATGGTCGAGAAGGGGTGTTTAGCCTATCTAGCATATGTTTGCCATTCCAGCGCAAAGGTCCTTTCTATTGATTATGTTCTTATTGTTCGGGAGTTCCCCGAGGTTTTCCCTCCAGACCTGCCGGGTATGCCGCCCAACAGGGATATTGATTTTTGTATTGATCTGGCTCCAGGCACTCAGCCCATTTCCATTCTGCCGTATCGCATGGCCCCACCAGAGTTGAAAGAGTTAAAGGATTAGTTGCGGGATTTGTTAGAGACGAGTTTCATTAGACCTAGTGTTTCTCCTTGGGGTGCATCAGTGTTATTTGTGAAGAAGAAGATGGTTCGATGAGGATGTGCATTGATTGCCGGCAATTGAACAGAGTACGAATCCATTATCGAGGATTGGCGATTTGTTCGACTAGATTCAGGGTGCGAAGGTGTTTTTGAAGATAGACTTGAGATCTGGCTAACATCGATTGAGGATTAGGGCATCCGATGTCCCTAGGTCAGCATTCCGCACTCAGCATGGGCATTATGAGTTTTTGGTCATCTCATTTGGGTTGACCAATGCCCCAGCAGCATTTACGAAGTTGATGAACCAAGTATTCAGGCCTTATTTGGACTTGTTCGTGATAGACTTTATTGATGATATTCTGGTGTACTTCCGCAGCCAGGAGGAGCACGAGCAGCACCTCAGAGTGGTTCTTCAGACTCTGAAGGATAGTCAGTTATATGCTATGTTCTCAAAGTGTGAGTTCTGTTTGAGTTTGGTTGCATTTCTGGGTTGTCACACCTCCTTTTTTATACTAATTTACCCGCGAGGGCGTATAGGAGTTTTTCCACTTTAAGGACAGTCGGACCGGGATTAATTATTTATGTTTTTCAGAGTCGCCACTTGAGAATATAATGGTGTCCCAAGTCACCAGTTTAATCCCGAACCAAGGAAAGTTTGACTCTGTTACAGTCTGCGAACTAGAAATCCAGATAAGGAATTCTGTTAAACCAAGAGAAGGTGTTAGGCACTCCTGGATTCCGTGGTTCAAGCACGGTCGCTCAACTGTTGTATTTGATTTTATCTGATTCCGATTATATATTTTTTAAATCACGTGCCTTAGTGCTACACCTTTTTTCAAATTTTAAGAATTGCAACGTCGTGAAAATGCATTCCTTGACCACACCGTACCAGTACGCCTGTGGCTTTGGATACATTTCGACTTCGTTGGGAGTAGGATTTGGGTCACATAAATGTGCACCCGTTCATGGGAATGTATATTGAAATTGTGCCTAATGGTATCTATTTCTTTGTTACTTTGGGAAAAAACCATGGAATTAGCTAAACGGTCATTCCAATGTCTAATTTATCATAATCGTTATTATGAGGGCCCCGTGTGTTTATTTTATGACGAGGCTCATCTCATTGTATTTTAAAGGTTAAACCTAGATTATGCTAAGTTTTCTATCATTGTTTTTTCCTTAATAGAAATAATTATTAGTGCATTTTTTTTTGTAACAATTCTGATGATCATTTATTCGAATCCAGGCCACTATATGTTATTGGGCCTGGAATTTGGACTAATTTAATAGAAGTGCACAAGTATGCATAAGGCTATTTAAAGCCCAGTCCACACGCATTAGCCCATTACAGCAGGCCACAGGACCAAAACTACTGAGTACAGGCCCATTTGCCTGAGCCCAAGCTATGTTATGATAACGAATTCAAAACAGACCATGAAATTAACGAAATTATTACAGCTATCGTATTACCCGTTGTATTCATTGTTGGCCTATCAGCCTTGTTTTGATTTCTGTTGCTTTGTCGAATTTAAATCCTGTAACTAAACTTTGTATAATCGAATATTAAACTGTCATCTTGATAAATTCTGATTATTAAATCCCTTACTTTATAACAGGACCTCAAAAGCCTTGTTGCTGAAGTAAAACCAAAACTCTATTTATATCAATTTAAGATCATATTCGCGACCTATCAAATCATGACCATATAATATCTATTCTGATTTTAGATTATGCAAGTTAAAAGGTCAAACATAGCTGATACCTAACAGTGAACAAAATCAGTGAATCAACTCTAATTTCCTCTTCGTGTGAAGTCTGATTTTATTGTTTAACATATCACAAATATTTTCTAAAATTCAACAAGTATAGAATCAGATCTAGTTTAATTATAGGTATTAACCTATGTATTTACCTAAGTTTCAACTAATAATACACTTAGCAATTCACTTCAGTTCAGTACAGTCCATTACAATCATTACAGTTCTAGATTATCCCTAATGAATACAAATCTCTATTTCGTGTTTATATGATACTTATCAAAAGAAAACTAACAGATACAACTATATACAACATGAATTACGAAGTTGAGATTTTCATTGCTTCAATTCCAGAATTCACGCCACAAATGAATAGATGAGTACCTGGAAAGCGAAAATGATCAATGAGAACTAGAAATTCAGTAGCAAAAATAGGAAGCAGCAACGAACACCAGCAACAAAATACACACAGCAACACAGCTTCAATCAACACCAGATTTGATCACCACCACCAGGAATTCAACCGAAAAAACCAGTAAAATACCCACAGCCAACACGATTCGACCGAAAACCAACAAAATTACCACAGCGAGCACAAATCAATCAGCAAAATTAGCAAAGATCAATGAAATTTCTAGTGTTTTCAGGAGATTTCTAGGATTTTTGAACGGAAAAGGGTTGGGGAATTTGAAGAAAGAATAGGGTTTACAAACTCGCAGAATTCTAAAATTTCCAAAGGTTCAAAACTTGCCTCCTCCCAAAATCCCCTCCTTGAAATGAGACCTCAAGGGGTCTATTTATAGATTTATTTTTGGAGGGAAACTCTAATTTTGTTATTTACAGATTAGTCCCTTTTTATTTCAATTTTACCCTTCAGTTTTTATTAACTAACAAATTAACTACTCATATTTATTAAGAATCACAGGAGTTCCCACTCTATAAGCTTCTATCCTAATGTATTTCCCATTCCATCCCCATTTCCTTAGGGAATCTACCAAAATACCATTTTTATATGCCCAAATTGCCCTTAATCCTCTATATTTATTACAATTAAACCATTTTCGTTTCCCATTTTTACCCCCACTGCTTAATCTTTATTACCAATGACCCTTTTTGGTTTCCAATCCTGCCCCTACTCCTTAACATTTATTACCTTA
>MU668404.1:20970-37305 GCA_026770625.1 Nicotiana glauca
TTTTGTAGTAGTATTAAGTACTTTTTCGGCACAGAATGGAAGTGGTTTTTGTTAAATGGTTGGGCGCAAAGTTTTATTTCTGTAGAAGTGGTCTTTAATGTTGAGCGCAAAGTTTTGTTTCTGTAGAAGTGGTCTTGAATGTTGAACTATTGGATTGGTTACGAAGTTTGTCTTTATAGTGTTTTGTTCTTGATCCTTTTTTGGTGTGTATATACGCAAACAGCTGCTGCCAAAACCTTTTTAGTGTTTGTATATGTATGAAGCACTATGTTCTCCCTTTTCATACTTTCATTTTGGTTTTTCTTCAATTAGTCATGTTACTACTACTAGCCTTTTGGTCTTTGCCTAGAAGAAGAATAAGCTGCATTTTTGGTGATGCATGGTTTATGAGTAAATCTCTGTTGAAGTAATCTAATATTCATTCAAATCTATTATCTCTGGAAAAGCAAATTGAATGCATCATATTGCCTCTGAAATGTTATTTTTTTATGGCAATTCATTATTTCTAAGACGAGGAGAATGGGAGATATTTAGTGAAAATGTATGTTAGGCCGATAAATCGCTGGATAACCGCCCGATAAGAGCTAAACCGATACCAATCCGCCCGATATCTTATCGGGTGGCTAACGGATTAATAC
The DNA here is from genome assembly GCA_026770625.1 of Nicotiana glauca. Taxonomy (NCBI): domain Eukaryota; kingdom Viridiplantae; phylum Streptophyta; class Magnoliopsida; order Solanales; family Solanaceae; genus Nicotiana; species Nicotiana glauca. Next base: position 21,609 of record MU668404.1, read on the forward strand.
ATTTAAAAGTCGATAACTGTTAAGCCAAATCGTTAAGAGTAAAAAGCCGCCCAATCCGCCCGATAAGTAGCCCTACTGTGCACTGCCGAGATTCGAACAGCACGAATAATAAATGCATCTATTTACACCGAGGCGATCGGCCAACTCCACAAATGTCAAGAAAATATCAAGAATGCACACAAAGGCTCATTTATATACAAGGAAAACTATTACAAAGATCAAACAAGTTCACATGCTCGCTTTTTATTTCTCTCAAGTCTCTAGCATATCATAAATGATCATATTGCAATTTAAATAAAAGAAAATTTCCAAATTAGACATGATGTGGTTCCTAAACTACCCAAGCAATTAATATCATAGTAGCTACGCACAGACTCTCGTCACCAAATACGTACGTAGCCCCCGCATTTAGTAGCAAATTCTCATTTATTATATCTTTGGGGACAATTCCCTCTTACAAGGTTAGAAAGGAGACTTACCTCGCTCCAAAGCGCACTTCCAAATGCCAAGAATAAGCCCAAGCCCTCAATTCGGAGCCGAACGATCACAAACTAGTTAAAGGAGGTAAGAACTAGTCAATATAGGCTTACAAGATCGAATTCTAACTATTTAAGCATTTTCCCAACCTTTTTCACAAGTTTCCTATATTTTGACACCGGGCCCACGTGCCCGGATTCCGAGATTTTTCGAAGAAAGTTGTTCTCTACAACCTAAAGATCAATAATATATGATTTCTAGTTCGTTTCATCACAATTTTCGTGGTTAAATCCATATTTTACTAAAACCCTAAGTCTTGCTCTAACCCTTTGATTTTCCCTAATTTTAGTGTGTTAATCTACCCAAAATCCAAGTATTAAACTCACATTAGGTAGAATTTACTTACCTCACAATGCTATGTTGAATTCCCCTCTTTGAAAGCTCCAAAATCGCCAAAGTGTAGAGTTAAAATGAAATAAATACCCTAAGTCCCGTTTTTAAAAGCTATGCCCGGCCCTCTGATGTCATATTTGCGATACCAGGCTCGCAAATGCGAGGTCGCAATTGCAACAATGCGTTCGCAAATGCAAACTGGCCCTTTCCTGCCTTGATCGCAAATGCGATGGAGGGGTCGCAAATGTGGACCTCGCTGGGTTCGCAAATGCGAAGAAAAAGGTCGCAAATGCGACCACTACCCCAGCCGGCCCAAGTTCGCAAATGTGATGCCACCCTCGCAATTGCGATGACCATCTCGCAATTGCGAGATCTGCAGCAGGGGCAAAAATACCAGAAAAACTGGTGTGTTTTCCTACCTCCAACCATGCCCGAATCTCACCCGAGCCTTCGGGGCTCCACTCCGAACACTCACGCAAGTCCTACAACAATGTGCAAACTTGCTCGAGCAATCAAATCGCCGAAATAACACCTAAAACCACGGATTCAACATCAAAACACATGAAATCCTTAAGAACATCCAAATTCCTATCTTTTCAACCGGACGTCTGAATTACGTCAAATCAGTCCCGTTTCTCACTAAATTTCACAGACAAGACTCAAATATTATACCGAACCTGTATCGGGCTCCGAAACCAACATACGAGCCCGATACCAACCTGATCAAGCATTTTTCCTCTTTATTAAACTCTTAGGATTTCAATTTAACAATTTTAAACAAAAAATTCATTACTCGGGCTAGGGACCTCGGAATTTAATTTCGGGCATACGTCCAGGTCCCATATTTTCCCACGGACCCTCCTGGACCGTCAAATTACGAGTCCGGGTCCATTTTCCCAAAAAGTTGACCGAGGTCAAACTTAATCTTTTAAGAGAATCCTAAAGAGACAATTGGACACGTTTCACTCAAAACTCTTCTAACTCCCGAACCAGCCATCCCCGCAAGTCGTAATTGGCTAAAGCAAGCGCGAGAAGTTTTATTTAAGGGAACGGGGTTCTAAAAGGCAAAACGACCAGTCGGGTCGTTACATTAAAATATTTATTCTTGTTATTTTCCCAGTGTAGATATATATAACTGCACAGGTTAATGTGGTAGTCCTGTCTAGCCTCGTCACTAATTCGCCGGGATTAGGCTAGGCACTTACCAGCACATGGGGTCTGTTGTGCTGATACTACACTCTGTGCTCTTTTGCACAGATCCAGGTACTGGACAGCAGCAGTAGTTCAGGAGTCTTCCTTCAGTCCACCGAAACACCGAGATAGCCTTGTAGGCGTCCGCATGCCCGTCGTCTCCTCCATCTTACATTTCATTTTATTGTCTCATGTTTCGAGACAAACAGTGTTATTTTTCCTTCAAACTGTTGTATTTAGTACTCTTAGTAGTCCTTGGATGTTGTGACACCGGTTCTTGGGTAGAGGCTTATGATATTTTTTGCATTATTGCTCAGTTTATTTAATTTAAGTCTTCCGTTTTAATTTCATATTTCCGCTGTTATTATAATATTTAGCGCTTGTTGTTATGATTGGTAAAAAGAATTTAAAATGAAAGAGTTAGGAGTTATGATTTGTGGCTTGCCTAGCTTCTACGAGTAGATGCCATCACGACCCCCAAGGGTGGGAAATACGGGTCGTGATAATGTTATTAGTAATTGCTTGCTATTTTTAAATTTGAATTTAAACGTAGTTGAAAAATCTAATTTGAATTTGAAACAATTACAAGCAACATAGTAAAACATATAAAATTAAAATTTTTGATTAAAAATAAAATAGAAGAAAAGTCTAATTACTTATTTTATATAATGTAGAGAGAAATTTCTAAAAGTATTGATACATTTTAATTATATAATTATATTATTACTCATCTATTTTCATATTGTTGCAACAATACTTATTAGTTGATGGGTTTAAATAATAATATTATCTACTAATTCATGAAGAAATTAAAGATGATAAATATTTTAAATATAAACTTTATCCTAATTTTTTTTCAATTTCTTCATGTACTTAAATAACAAAATTGTAATAGGAGAAAATAGTAGAATTTGAATAGACTTGAATACATTTATATCCAGTGGTTTTACATGCTCACAAAATAATATCATTTACATATTTCTTTGCGTCGTAGTTTTCAAGCAATATTTTTTTTTTATGAAAAATTATATTTAATATTCTCCGGGCAATGCGCAGGTATGAATATATAGTTTTTTATAACAAAAGAAGATCCAAAGCTAGTCGAATTAAACCAGGGCCGGCTGTAATGTACATTCAAATACGGCTTTTACCTTAGGCCATAAATTTTGGAACCCTATTTTTTAGAAATAACATATTTATACGTATTTTAAAAAAAATATTTAGCACTTTTCTTATAAAAGTAAAGTTTTTCTGTAACAATTGCCTCAAAGAAAAAAAGTTTTCAAGAATATAATTGATAAAATCTTACTCAAAATTAACAATTTCTCATAATAGATTAAATTTGTTGGTCATATTATCAATTGAAAAGGAAATATTAGAGGAAATCGATTATAAAAAAATTATTAACAATTTTAAAAAAAAATTTAGGCCTCACATTAAATTTTGGCTTTAAGCCACATATATGTTTGAGCTGCCCCTGAATTAAACATATTTTCGGACTGGGGAAGATTTCATGATTTAAATTTAAATAGGTTCATGATTTATATATCTAGGTTCTATTCTAAAGATGAATAATTAGAGACATATGCGGACCTAGAATTTAAAATTATGGATTCCTACAGCAATTTCATAGTCAAATATTTATATATGTTTAACTAATTTTTAATGTACATACAAGGTGTGAGCAAAGGGGGCAAGGGCTCAGATAGCCATTCTCAGGGATACTATTCAGATATTAGCCATCACTTATTTGACATAAAAATTTAAACTAAAAATCATAACTTTAGGATATTTCAGAATATTTTTGTCCTGAAAAGTTGATCTGAAACACTGAAATTCAGGACGCACCGACTAATTCCTAAATAGCAGCCCTTTAGAGTGACTATCTGGCATAATTTATACGAGCATAAGCTATTTGATTCTCGATAACCCACATCATAGCCTCTAGATTCGCCACTGATTAGAGGCCCACCTCTCACAAGAGGCAAATCTAGCTTGCAAGTTATGGGGTTCTCGTATTAAAAAATTTATCAAATATATATAAATATTTTACTGCAAACTCAATTATTATTATATACTTAAGTTAAGGTTGTTGTCGAAAAGCCATAAGCTTTAAATCATCCCTCACAGTTTTCCAGTCTGTTGACAAGTTGGGAGCATTTTGTAACTTGAATTGAGAGAAGACTGAGTGATTTTATTTTGTCTCTCATACAATTTACACTAGTTGTTTGTCCTGAAAAGTTGATATGAAATACTAAAATTCATGACGTACCGATTAATTCCTAAATAGCAGCCCTTTAGAGTGACTATCTGACATAATTTCTACGAGCATAAGCTATTTGATTCTTGGTAACCCACATCATAGCCTCTAGATTCGCCACTGATTAGAGGCCCACCTCTCACAGGAGGTAAATCTAGTTTGTAATTTATGGGGTTCTCGTATTAAAAATTTATCAAATATATATAAATATTTTACTGCAAACTCAATTATTACTTCCTTCGGTCCAAAATAAGTGATTGTTTTTTAATATTTTCACACAGATTAAGAAATTTCACCTTTTAATATTAATTAGCTATGAAATTGACCATATTAACCTTTACTATCTCACATAAACACTCCTAATACATATTCCAACACTATTTAAATATAGGAAAAAAATAATTAATTCATTCTTAAAATCTGAAAAAATCACTTATTTTGGACCACAATAAAAAAACTAAAAAATCACTTAATTTGGAGCGAGTATTATATACTTAAGTTAAGGTTGTTGTCGAAAAGCCATAAGCTTTAAATCATCCCTCACGTTTTCCAAGTCTACTGACAGGTTGGGAGCATTTTGTAACTCGAATTGAGAGAACAACGACTGATTTTATTTTGTGTCTCACACAATTTATATTAGTTGTGTGAGGTCTCTTTTTATGTCAAATATTTGTGGACCCATATTTTATATATTTGGGTCCACAAAATTCTGGAACCCACACAGTTACGAGATAAAAAAAAAGTCCCACACAACTAATGTCATTGTGTGAGACATAAAATAAAAATTTTCGAGAAGACTTGTACTCCCTCCGTTTCAATTTATGTGAACCTGTTTGACTGGGTACGGAGTTTAAGAAAAAAAATAAAGACTTTTGGAATTTGTGGTTCTAAACAAGTCCAAATGGGGCCTAGAGTATTTGTGTGGTTATAAAAGTTTATGTGGAGTTGTAAGTTTAAGCTAAATTGTTACCAAATTTAGAAAGGGTTAATTTTTTTTGGAACGGACCAAAAAGGAAATATGTTCACGTAAACTGAAAATGATAGAGTATTTACTTTTACATTCAATTCACACGCATGCTTGATGTTAGCTAGCTACCACTGTGTGTATTAATTGGCTGCTTTTTGTTTCTTGTTTTTGGTTGCCTTCGTCTTTGTCCATTCATCATGTATTATAGCTTTGAATACGAAGAATAAACTCTTTGGAAATTTTCTTTGACTTCCTTTTCTTTAGTAGTTTGCATGCGCCATTGACTAGATTTAAGATTTTCACGTATTCCTATGTAAAACTTATACTTTTAGGGAGAAGACATCTCTCGTAGATCTTATCTGTTGGACTATTAAAAATTCAACTAATTAATGATGTCGAACATGTTTATGTTTATGAAAATTGATAAAATCTTGTTTTGACGTCAATAGGTTTCCCATATTGATTAAGCAAGGTTCAGCTAACCTAGATTTGTTGATGGATACTCCCTCTACGTTATTCCCTTCCTAAGAGTCAAATAAACTTTGACTAGAATTTCAAAAAATATATATTTTGTTATTTTATAGTATTAAAAAAAAATTGAATTTAAAAAGTAAACCGATTTAGCTTCAAAAAATTAGTCGGATTGACTCGTGATATATATACTTTAATTTATCTTATGATATGTACTTGTAGTATAGAAGTATACTAACTCGTCAGCCAAAATAAATAATTACTATTCAGGACAGACCTTTGGTTGAATGTGCATATATCGATACCTTTACAGTTTACATAATTTATTTTAGTACAACGATTAGGCTGTACTAATGAAGTTTAATACTCATGTAAATTAGCTTGTTTTGATTGGCACAATATATTATTAAATCGCTTACTCCAGTACTAGGGTACACTCTATACCATTTGAGCTCTATGCTTTTAATTTGCATATTTCGAATTCATACTTAGTTGTGTGGATGATATTGTTAATGCACTTCTTAAATGCCAACCGAATACGTGTTTGATGATTGACCCTTTTTTTTTTTTTGAAAATTTTCAGGAGAAACTCGCAGCTGCTACCCTTCGGATGCGCACCAGGTAACCTGTTTATTATACAATAACTCGCAAATTACACCGGAGATGTAAACTGCACGAGCCAACCCCGGTGGATTGAAGTGGATGCTGATGAAAGGAATTAATCCCAGGTCTCCCATGTGGGAAACCACTCATCCAACCAACTAAGCCAACCTAAAAGAATATAGGTTTTTGATCTTGTTCTCAGGTCTCAACCAAGAGAACAGCAAAATAAAAAGAAGCCTAAAAAGAATGTGTTTATTTCTACTTGAAAACATCCTGATAATTTTTCCATGCAATAAAGAAAGAAGAAAGAAAGATATACTACTACTACTACATAATAGTACTAGTGCTATCTAATTAAAATGAGAATTAAGCTATTAATGTTACTTCTTCCCTTTGCCCATCCAAATACTTTTCCTAATCTTATAATTACCATCATTTGAAGGTGCTCCTTTTGCAGTAAAAATAGAATCTTCTTCCTTGACTTCATTCTTGTAACCACTCTTCATTGAATTATTGGCTTTGTTGTTTAAGCTGCAAACTTTGTGATCCTCATTCTTTTCCTTTGGATTCTTGTAATTAACCATATTGGATAGACTTGGACCAGTATTCTTTCCATTTTTAGTAAAATACTTCCTATGACTTGGGCCTGAAGAAGCATCAGAAGCCATGGAATCATCAGTATCACCATCTTCGTTGTCGTCGCGATTAATGACTTGTTTATTATTATCTTCTAATTCATCAAAATCATCATTTTCCAGCTCATCATCATCCTCACCATTTGAAGGAGAACCAATGTACATTGTCCAACCTGATTCACTGCTGTTGCATTCTTCTTCCATTTCCAGTGCCAAAAGCAGAACACTCAATAGTGAATAAAAAAGATGATAAAATACAAGAATTAAGAGTAGTGCAATATTTAAATGAATTAAAAGAGAGAAGAGTGGAGTTGGTAATGCTGATGAAAAAGGCAAAGGAATGTAGATGAAAAACACCTGTTAATAACATATGTTTTTTATCTGCACAGACCAATACAGCTCTCCCACACAAAGAAAGAACGTGGCCAATCTTATACTTTTGAAAGCAACCCAAACCCCTGTATTTATTTTTGTTCTCCCTTTTTTTTCAATAGATGGAATTAAATTTTTACCTCATGGATACATGTACATAGCCATTATTTTCCTCTGACTTTATATCACCAAAGGGACAGGTAGAAGCTGTTAAATATGATAGAGATGCATGTCTTATACTACGCACCTATGTTTCTCGGACTCTCCAAAGCAGCTGCCGCATCCGTGTCTGATATTTTCGGAGGATCCGACACGCGCCCATCGATATTTTCGGAGAGTCCGGAGCAACATAGATACGCACGAGACAGTAGAATGTCATGAGAAGAATGACATCCTTCCACTTTTTATAACAAGACTTTTGCGCCTCGAGCCTTGAAAATAGACAACGTAAAATGATAGAGATGCATGTCTTATATAAAAGGCACGAGATAATAGTGTCACGAGATGGATGGATCCTTCCACTTTTAACCAGACGTTTGCGCCTCGAGCCTTGAAAATAGAGAACGTAATATGATAGAGATACATGTCTTATAAAAGGAACGAGATAATAGAGTGTCATGAGATGGATGGGATCCTTTCACTTTTAACAAGACGCTTGCGCCTCGAGCCTTGAAAATAGAGAACGTAATATGATAGAGATACATGTATTATAAAAGGCACTAGACAATAGAGTGTCATGAGATAAATGAGATCCTTCCGCTCTTAACCGGACGTTTGGGCCTCGAGCCTTGAAAATAGAGAATGCTTCTTTTTGGTGGGCCTCACTGAGCGAATTCAAATTAGTCGGATCAGTTGATTTTGGATACAATGCATAAAGGAAAAAGAAGGCAGAAAACTTCCCTTTTGAGTAAATGTGAAAGGACAGAATTGGGGCTGCTCTCACTTAGGGTCATGAGGTTTAACCGGTGAAGAGAAGATAAAAATATTTATTGCTTAGAATTCTGAACATGACTCATTAATAAGAAGCTGTAATACTTTGAATGCAAAAATACAGAGGAGGTTCACAGCCTATGTGCTAGTGAGAATAATCTGTATAAATATTGTATAGCCCTTTGTTCTTAATTAGGGGATAAATGAATATCCTCACAACCCTCATTTATTTTTCACTGCCTGATTTTGTATGTCATGTCAAATAAAACAAAAGGCATGCAAGTAAATGAAAAATGCAGCTTTTCTTCTGTGAAATTAGCAGAAGCCAACTGGAGTTTTCTTCTATTAATAGTAGTCTTTTCAACAAGCAGTGCAGTTTTGAGTCTAAGAGGGCAAATAAAAGTTTTAATTAACCTCTTTTTTTTTTTTTTTTCTTTTCTCTCATTTAGTATAATCGTTCAGATTCAGATCTCACTTACGCATTAAAATGGATAGCACTCTGTACCAGGAGTTTTTCCATTGTCAAGATTCAAACTACGACCTCTAGGTCAATGGCGGAGCCACCTTATAGTACCCCTTCACAACAAAAATATACTGTGTAGGTAGATTTTTTCTTATATGCATATACAATATATATTGGCTCTCCTTGACCTTTTTGTCTGTTTACTTTTACATGTTTTGACACTCATTAATGAAAATTCGAGTTCCGCCGCTGCTTCAGGTAGTTAATCAATTTTTTTCTCTCTTTATTATTTCTACTCTCTTTGGTCTTTTCATCACAATTATGCTTTCTAAAACCTTTTTACTTTTCCTTTATAATACAAGTATTACATGTTAGTGATGATCTTTTTCCAGTTGTGGCAATCTTGGATGGTGATCTGGCAAAATGGTTAGATCTAGAACTTGAACATATTTGTAATTATGAATTTTTTGTTGCTATTCATGTTACGCGGGGAAGACCTAGTTTTTTGGCTTTTTTGAGGGGTCATTTTTTCTTGATATTAAGGGAAGGAACAAAAGGAACTTAAGATTCACAACAATGTGGGAATGGGACATACCTTGCCTCTAATTCCCTTTTTAGTTGTTCCTCACTTGTAAATCCTAGACAATGGTTAATAATAAGGAAATGACAGACAATTGTGACCCATGTTTGATTCTTGTTTCTTGTCCTTTTTAGGTGATCATGTCTTAAATTGCACTTTTCTCGGGCTCCATGTGATTTAAGCAAAAATATCCAGCAAATTCTTTTTGGCAATAAGATAAAATATCCCATGGCTGGAAAGATTTCAATCTAAACAGGCCAGTTCACTTTTTTGCCCTTTAATTTGTACATTTAAATGCAGTGTGAAGTATAACAGGCATGAGAGAGCAATATGATAATGCAAGTAAGTGTTCTAAGTCAGACTTAGATATGACAAATCAATGTCTTTGGCATGTCAAATGTAGGAATATGTATTAAATTGCTAATATATCTTTTCTCATGCTATTATCAGAACAGTACATAATTCTATTGTTAGGTACACTTACTATCTGAGTATTATGAAATTGCTGCTTTTTTACTTATGGAACTTTCCCTCCATATGTATTAGTTAATATTGTCACATGCAATTTATACTCCTTTATTTTAACTCAGTAGGGAGTATTGAAGCAAAAGTAAAGTTGTCTCTATATGACTGTTGCATTAGATTAGGTTGTGTACAACACACCCCTTGACTGTTGTCGTTACCTGGACCCTACGTGCAGTGGTGTAGCTGTTTAACCAAAAAATAGGAATTTCGGTCAAAGCGTAATTTTAGAAGAACTTGGGTTACTGATAATCAAATAATGAAATAATTATGTAACAAGAAAAGAAAAGTTGGACTGAAGAGTAACTGGGTAAGCAGGTTTTAAGCAATGAAAATAAATATATTCCAATAATAATCAGTGTGTCCCCTATAAATGTTATTTCTCTCCTTTTTATAATTCTTTCTAAGTACTACATTTCTTTCCTCTCATAATAGATTCATTATGGACAATTAATGTCATTAATAAAACGTTATAATTGACAATTGTAACTGTTTCGTGAAGATTCTATAATGGTCCCCATCATTGATGCTAATTAATTACAGATAATACGTATCTGTACTTTTTGCTATCTAGGTTCATTCTCCGATATCTCTTCAAATTATCAAGATATTAGAGTAACCGTTCCTTCTTGTTTTCTTGAACCTTTGCCCGTACCTATTAAAGCTCGTGTCTCTTCGAATACTCTTTGCTAGCTGTCATTCTTTCATTGATCCACGTGTCTTGATATGTCAGCACATAATTAATTCTAAATGTTTACTCGATTTTTCCCAATAAAGATAGTCTCCCCCACTTGCCATTTATTCATCAATTGAATATTTGGAAAGTGGATCTCATTAAAGCGGGAATTTTTACCGCCATTCCCACACATCATTATACCTTCTGCAGAACTGATGCTTCGCATGTCACTTTCATTTAATGCATGTGACACGTGGTGGCTTTTGATTGGTTCTGCAGTCCCTCAACATCTTTTAGAGTTTTTTTTACGGCTGCATCAATCACGAAGTGACAGTTTTCATTATGACGTTTCCATCATTATCTTTTAGTTTGACGGTTGCTTTTGAGTATAAATATATCATTTGTCTCTTCTTTCATAGAAAAATTTTCCATCTTTGACTATACAATCTTCTCTTCTTCTTCCTACAACTATGTCTTCTTGAAACCCCAATCCTCAAAAAATTCTTATCGTAGATGAACTTCCCTTTGGCCCTACTAGAAGCAGGAGAGGGGGTAGGTTACGTAGTTTAGGCTCAATTTTCATTCGAGGTTCTTCTTCTCAACCTAGTTCCACTCCTCCTTCATCTTCTAGAGCTAGGTCGTGTCTCTTACACATAGGTCTTCTGCTAGAAGTAGATATTCAAATGAACCGATCAGTGAACCTACTGTAGACTGGATTATCCCTTCTGAACTTTCTTTTTATACTGATAGAGCATCAATTAGAAACCAGGTTTTATTCTATGTCCTCTCATGATCATGCTGATGTCTACCCTTCCCAGATCACCGAAGGTCTGATCTCCGTTGTTCATAGAGATTGTCATTGGAAGTTTGATTTTCCAATCTTGATCCCTAACACAAATAAAAAAATCACGTCTTTCAAAGCTTGCTTCTCTTTTATGTATACGTACCCCTTTACGTTGGATTTTAGACCCCCTATTGATCTAGTTATTATTGAATTCTACCACTTTTTCAATGTGTGTTTAAGATAAATTGGCCCTATTGTATGGAGGGTTGTTGCATGCTTAAGATATTTGATAAATTTAGCTAAATTGCCTTTCACCTTTTTTCATCTCATTCATCTCTATTCCCCTAAATTATTCTACCATGGGATTTTTACTTTGGTGGTGAGGAGTAAAAGAATTTTAGTCAGCGCTGAGGATGATAAAGATCGTAGATGGTTTGCCCGATTTGTTGCTGCTCCCACAATCCTACAATAGGGTTAGTAGGTGAAGAAAACATACCATTCCCTAAAATGTGGAATTTTGCTAATAAGTTTTCTTTTCAACTTTCTCTTTTTTTAGAGCCTGTACTTCCCGTGACTATTTCATTTTTCCTTTTTTTCAACAACCATGGGAACTGTTGAAGAGATTCCCAATTTTCGTGGTTGGGTAGAGAAATTATTGACCATTGCTCCGATGGAAGTTAGATCTTAGAAGTATCTCTCTAATGGGTTTGGTTGGAAAGTTAAAACTCACGGTAACAAATTTTACTTTTTTCTTTCTATTTTTATTCATTCTTTCATTAGAATATTTTTAACCTTTTTTTTATCGGTGTTTCCTATTCGTGGTGTAAGTGCTGAGTCGATCGCAACTTCTAGACTTTCTTTGGCAAGAGCTCAGGAGATAATCTTGAGTTCTTCATCAATAATGTTGTATTGTGGGCCAGGCCCAGCCCGGTCCCGGACCCGCGAGACCACGGGCCAAACGGGCCTAACGGTCCGGTTCAAATGGGCCAGTCTCAAACGATCTTTAAGTCCCACTGTGGGCCAGTCCTAACCAAATAGACCCCGAGCCCGGGATCGGCAAGCGGGCCTGGGCCGATTTAACTGGGCCTAACGGGTCCAACGGTAATATTTCAAAATTTTTCTTTTTTTTTTAAAAAGGCCAACGGTTAGAAATTTAAAAAGCAGCCATTGGCCTGCAATTTCAGCCGTTTGGCATTTTAAAAAATAGCCACTTGGCCCCAAAATTTTATTTTAACCCCAAACTTTTTATAATTATACTTTTTCCCTTTTTTCAACTATAAATACGCCCTCATTCTTTCATTTTTACTCACAAAATCATCAATATCTCTCAATCTCTCTCTAATTTTCTTCTACAATTGCTTACTTTATTATTGCAATTTGTGAAAAATTGTAAAGTTGGTGAATTGAAGTATTCAAGTCTTCAAGTCTTCAACGATATACAATTTTCAAGAAGTTATTCGTCAATTCGGTAAACTCGTTCCAACTCTTAAGTTTTAATATTATAGTTTTGTTTGTATAATTATAATTAATATGGCCTTTTCTTTGAAAAAAATATTTGGTGGTAAGGAAAAATCTAAAATTGGTGAATCTAGTCGCCAAGCTACTGCCCCTCCCCCGGCTCTCCGACTCAGACCTGTTACCCGTCCTCCTCTACCTATTATTCTTGATAGTGATAACCCTTATTTTTAATTTAGCGATAGTCAATTTTGCCATGATGTTGCACTAGGTCAACAATTAAATGATGAATATATGAATGCTCTTTATCCTAATAAAAATATTGATGAAACCGATGAGGAAAATGAAGATTTAGATGAAACACAATCGGATTTAGATGATACACCTACTAGTCCTGTTGTTAACCCAACTGATAATAATCTAAATAATGCTCCGTCTGACCCTCCTATAGTAACCCCTACTTTTAATAGACAACGTTCTAACCGCCCCAAAACATCACTTGTTTGGAACTTTTTTACTCAACTAAGAGAACAAAATAAGGCTAAGTGTAAAACTTGTGGGTCTTTGTTGGCTCATAAATTTGCTGGAGACCGTAGCGGTACGAGTAGTTTGACTAGACACATAAAGACGCACCCTAGAGATAAAGCTAGATATCTTCAAATGAAAGCGCATCTAGAGGGGATAAGTGTAGGTACTGAGGTTAACCCTAGTACCAGGTCAAATCTAGTTCAACCGGGAATTAACACTGTTACCGATGGCATTTTATATTATGATCCAAATAAAGATCATGAAGAATTAGCAAAAATAATTACTGTTATGTGCTTACCCTATAATTTTTCTTCTAACACTCACTTTGTGCATTATATTAGAAAAACTTTTAATCCTACTTATAAAGGATGGCCTCGCGCAACCATAAAAATCGATATTTATAAATATAAACATGAATATTAACAATATTTGTGATATTTATTTACTCATATAGATTGTCGCATTGCTATTACCACTGATATTGATAGAAGTGGTAATGACTGTGATTATCTTACTGTAACCACTCATTGGATTGATGGAGAATGGAAAATGCAAAAACGCATTATTGCTTATCGAATAATTAATTCACGTCACACATGTAAGTTTATTGCTAATACAGTTACAGATATTTGTAGATATTTTTGCATTAGAGATAAAATAATATCAATTTCTGTGGATAATGCTTCCAGTAACACTAATGCTATAGGCTTACTTACAACTACACTAAATCCCGCATTTAATAATTATTTCCATGTTAGATGTATTTGTCATATTTACCATTTAATCGTCGGTGATGGTATGAAAATTTTAAATTTGGAAATTGAAAGGTTAAAATGGCTCTTAATTGCCTTTTATATTTAAACTGTAGAAGTAGACTTAGAGAATATTTTAAAATGTGATGAATTTGGCCTTAGAGAAAGAAAGGTTCCTAGAGCTTGTCCGACTAGATGGAATTGTATGTACGAAAGTTTAGTTGTTGCATATGAATATAGAAACCCAATAAATGCAACGTTTAATGCTCGTGTTGGTGGTTAGGATGATGATGAAATCTTTACAAATCAATATTGGACAAATATTAAAATTCTTATATATTTTTTAGAACAATTTCATATTGCTACAAATGAATTGTCTGGGCAATATTATCCGACTATTTTAAACTGTTTAGTTTATATTGCAACACTATGTGATTTGTTTGTTCAATTTTTAGAGGGTGGGGTAATTTATCAACTTGCTATAAATGCAATAAAAGAAAAGTTTAAAAAATATTTTTTTCCTATCCCCCTATTTATGGTGTTGCTTCCATGTTAAATCCTACCATGAAATTAGGATGTCCTCACTTTTGGTATTCAATATTTATAGGGCTTTAGATCTTTTAGATGAGGAATTAGCTACACTTGCAGATGCAAAAGCCTTAATTAAAATAAATGCTCAAACAATTTATAATGCTTATCAACAAGCCTTAGATCATGCTAGACCAAATCTTCCAACTTCTACTTCGTCTAGTTTGCAATCATCTAAAAGAACTTAGTTCTTGGACAGAGTTCAGGGGTTCTCAAGGTGATAATATTGATGATACTTCACATCTAAATGAGCTTCAAGTTTATTTGTCGCAGGGCCTTGAAAAAGAGAATCCAGACGGCACCTTTGATCTCTTTGGAATGGTGGAAGGCTAGAGAAAAATACTTTTTGGTTCTTTCAAGGATGGCTCGAGATATTTTATGTGTTCAAGATTCAACAGTGGCATCAGAGAGCACTTTCAGTCAAGCGAGACTTCAAATAGGTGATCATAGAGCGTCTATGAGGGAGAGCTTGGAAAAATCAGTACTCTTCTAACATTGGATCCGTTTGAAAAGAAGAAGTTTTGGACTTGCTGAATCACAACCGGAGATAAACGAAGCTTATGAAGAAATGCTAGCGGAACTTGTGGAGCATGCTGCTTCGCCCGGAAGCGGTGATGAACAAGCTTCTTTTCCGCCACCACCAACGGAAATTCCTCCGAACCTTGAAGGATTTATGAAATTTGTTAGAGATAATATGTAGTCTAATATGTAACTTGTATTTTGGCACATCTTCATTAGTTTTTTTCCTTTTAATGGTGTATTAGCACCTTGTCGTGCTCATTCCATTGGGGGAGGAAGACTAAGAAAGATATTGCCATTTTTGTTAATGTCGTAGTAATAAAAATTATAAGGCATTCCCTTGAATATCTCTTTGCATTTTTTTTTTGTATTTAAATTTGACTCTTTAGAAGATTTAAGTTACAATTCTATAATATATTTACAAGAAATTATATAAGGTTCTATATATATATATATAGCTTATATATTATGTAGTAATATATATATATATATATATATATATATATATATATATATATATATATATATATA
>MU668405.1:0-20012 GCA_026770625.1 Nicotiana glauca
CTGACCTTCCTCGTCACTACCCAACCGAGGTTAGGCTTGGCACTTACTGAGTACCGTTGTGGTGTACTCATGCCTATTCTGTGCATATTTTTCATGTGCAGATCCAAGTACTTACGGTTCGGCACATTATCAGTGATCCAGGCGATATATTCGGAGACTTGAGGTATATCTGTCACGTCCGCAGACCAAGAGTCTCTATATTATTCCAGCTGTAGTATACGATTTTCCTTTCTTTCGGTTGTGTAGAAATTCCATAGTTAGAGCAGTGTATTACTTTCTATTAGCCTGTGGTTCCCGTGAGATTTCCGGTTTTGGGATTTCTGTTTCAGAATTTGTAGAGTCAAAGTGTATGTGCCAAGTGGCAAGTTGTATACTTCCTGAAGTTATTTAACTTTTGACTTAAATATTTCCGTATTAGTTGTTACTTCTGCACTGTCAGGCTTACCTAATCGTTGCGACTAGGTGCCGTCATGAAGTGTTCACGATTGGTGAATTAGGGTCGTGACATCGGGATGGGCCGTTTAGCGAATTTCACAGCTTTCCCCAAAGATAATAATGCATTAGTCTCTTTAGGCGCGTTTTAAATAAATTTACCTTCTTAAATATGGGTGTACATTTCATGCGACCCAAATCCAAATCCCAAAACATTGAATAAGAATGTGTCGATGATCCGGGTGCATTTTATGTGACGTGATCTGAAAACACGTTCTTAAACGACGTTCACTTTCTTAATAATCGACTAAAAGCGGTAAATAATTCTAAAAATTGCACTATAGGTTTAACATGTATAAAATATAAAAATCAAAATTTAGCCAAATATAGCAGTTGAGCGATCGTGCTAGAACCACGGAACTCGGGAGTGCATAACCCCTTCTCCCGAGTTAATAGAATTCCTTACCCGGATTTTTGGTTCGCGACTGTAATACAGAGTCAAACCCTTTCCTCGATTCGGGATTCAAACCAGTGACTTGGGATACCATAAATCTCCCAAGTGGCGACTCTGAATCTTTTAATAAATGAATCCCGTTTCGATTGTCCTTTAATTGGAAAAACTCCTTTTATTATGCCCTTCACAGGGGTGTAGTAGCGAAAAAGGAGGTGTGACAAATATAAAAAAGGGTAATGCATCTAATGAATAGGCCTAAAAGTGTGGTTCAGCTTGCTCGAGGACAAGCAAAGATTTAAGTGTGGGGTATTGATAATAGGTGAATTAGACTATAATTAGACCCTAAAGAACTACATTTTTGTATAGCTTTATTGTAAAAAAAAAAAGTGATAACAAATGCTCTAATTAGTGCTTTTCATGATTTGCAGACTATATCTAATGAAAGAAGTCAATGTAGCAAATTTGGGATCATTTACGGAGAAAAGGAGGCCAATCAAACAATGCCCAAGAAATGCACCAAGTGAAAATTCAAAGGAAGGTTGAAGTTGGCGTGCCGCGGTCAGACCGTAACCGCGGTAGGACCGCGGCAAAGTAGAGATGAAGATTCAGAGAACCCTTTTGGCAGTGGTCTGTGAGCACGTGATTTTTGCCCTAAGCAAATTATTCCCAAAATTTAAAAAAAAATGATTTTTCTTTATTTTTTATAATTTTTGTGTATTTTGGTGTCATTTTCTGATAATTGTTGCATTTTGTGTTAATTGGTTGCATAATAATTCATATTAAAAAATACAAAAATATGCATTTGCACTATAAATTTAATTTCGCATTTTGGTATCAAGTAGGTATTAATTCATTTTAGAAAAATTTAAAGGAAATCACAAAAAAAAAATAGCTCACTTTAGCATTTTATTGTTTTAATCAGAAATTGCTACAAAATAGTTTTAAAAAGTAATTTTAGGCTATTAATTAGTTTTGAAGTTTTATTTTTGCATCTTTATAAAAATTTAAAAAAATAATACAATACAAAATGATAACATGGAAAATACAAGGAATAAAATACAAAAAAAAAAGCAAAAAAAAATAAAAGAAAACAAGAAGAATAAAGGAAAAGGGACATGGACTATTCAGTTACATTGGGCAAAATTAGGCCAAATACCCCAGGCCCAAGCGAATGCCCAAGTCCCTGATCCGGTCCGCTTCAAGTATTAAGCAAAACGACGTCGTTTTGAGACCTCAGCAATCCTAACCCTTGATCTCCCTCTCATCCAACGGCCCACGTTTTTTAAGGTTAAGTATTTAATGGTCATTTTAATTAATTAAAATAAAAAACAAAACCATATCGTCTTCATCATATCCCTCCTCCTCGTCGGAACCTTCACCGACGGGAAACACCATTAACACCGATGACCACCAAAATTACACCACAACACCCTCTCCCCTTCCTCTTTCCACCCCTGTAACTATTTTCTTTCGAATCTCAACCGATCTCCTCGAATATCACCATTTATCTCCCCGGAACCCTACCGCCGGTGAACCATACTTGCTCCAATAGCTTCCAAAATAACATCCCTAGCTCTCCTCTTTCCCCTCTTTCTCGCCTTGCCTTTAGTTTTCTTCAAATCTTGCCGGAAAACTTCGAATATTGATTTTAAGTTTTCCGGCCAAGATTCAAGGTGTGCCAAAAATTCTCAAAATAATACCTTATACTCATCTCAACCTCCTCTACCCGACCTCCATACCATTTGTTTCGAAACTGCCCAGAACTCCTCGAACTTTTCTTTTCAAAATTTTGGTCAAGAACCCTGGCATAATTCTTAGGGATTCATGACCGTAATACCCCTAATAATGTATTTTCTTTTGGAAAATACACCATTAGGGATGTTACAGATCATGAATCCTAGAGGATTCAAACAATTGTGGCTCAAGTGTGACCAGAACAAGTTCAAGATTTCCTGGTGGAACCTTAGATAAGTTTTCTTCATCTTTTTCTTCTTTTCTTTTATTTTTTGTTTGTTTCTGCATGTGTTTGTTTTGACCATTTTTGTGTGTTTTCTTGTATTTTTATTTTAATTGATTTCTGTTGATATTAGGGTTTCTTGTTAGGACTTGCTTAAATATCTGTTAATAATTTTAAAAATAATACTGTTAGGTTTAAATTTCTTAGTAATGATTAGTACAATTGCATTGCTTAAAATTGGTTTTTTATGGTTTGATTTGTTTAAAAGTGTGAATTGGTTCTAATTAATTTTTTGATATTAGTTTAAAATTAGTATTGATTCTGATAATTAGGAGTATAAATTGGATATAACTGATTAGATCAGTAATTGATTAAAAATCCGACAATTAGCTTAAATCTCAAACACTGGTTATAATTGTTGAAGGGGCTGGGGTAGGACCGTAATTACAAAAGTAAAGTGGGGCCATTTTGGGTATATAAAATAGGTTAACAGTAGTTACAACATGATTTCAGGGGTAATATGGGCATAGAAAAGGGTAGTTTATTCAAGTTTAGTAAATTCTGAAATGAAGTAGGGGTAATTTAGGAATTGTAAAGGGTATAGAATATTCTAGAATAGACTATAATGTAAATTTTGGCTAAGTAAGTGTAGCTACTTGTAGCACAAGTTAGAAATAAATGGGGTAAAAGTAGAAATAAAAAGGGACTAATATGTAAACATTAGAATCTGAATTTCCCTCCAAGTTACATCTATAAATAGGTAGTCTTTTACTTGTTTAAGGAGTTTTTTTTTTAGCCTCCAAAATTTCCCCCAAAAAGCTCTCTATCTAATTTCAGATTCAGCTTTGAAATTCAAACCTTCAAAAATCCAAAAACAATAGAAAAAACCAAAGCTAAAATTTTACTGTTTCATTGCATATTTTTTAGATTACTTTCAATTTTCTTTCGAAATTTGAGTATTTTTTATCTGGTTGATGGTTCAATTGTTGAAATTCTGATAATTGAAGTTCAGAGGTTTATTTCGGATGAATTTGGGTCTAATTAGATTGGTTTGAGGATGAGTTTGCTTTGCTGAGGTTTCAAAAGTACTGTGAATTCACTTTTGAGTCTATTTGGGTTTGAGTATCTGTTTGCTGCCTGGTTTTGAAACTTTCCTGGAGTGTTAAATTTATTTTTGGTCGTGAATCAACTGTTGCTTGTGATATTACTAGCTGTTGACCTTCTCGTTTTCTTTGTCCATTCAAATCCAGGTATTTGCTTCTCTCATGTTGTATTGGTGCTCATGAAGTGGAAATGGAAATAAAAATACTCATTCCTTGGCTCCTCGAACACTGCCTGTTTAGATTATTGTGTATTAATAGTTAAATAGATGTTAAATGTAATAGATTAATGTAGTTTAATTTCTATTTGTACATATATAGACGTATGGCCTGTATAATTAGGATTGTTTTCAGATGGACTTGGACTATTATGATTATTAGTTTGTATTGATTTGTTAATTAGCCTAGGATAAAGTGTATTTAGTAGTTAATTGAACTATTAGTTTTGGAAACACATTAACGTAGAAATTGACTCCAAGTTTTCGTGTGAAGTTGAACACTCGAAAAAATGTGAATATGTTAAAAAATGGAATTCGCTTTGGATTGCACGTTTCTAGGTATAAAATCAGTTAGGGCTCATGTTGCATGTTGTAGCTGAGTTTTTCTTCATTGATCATCACAAAATCGCACAAGTGGGTACATTAGGAGAAGCACGTAAATATTTGAAGTAATAAACTGTACTGTCAATAGAATCTGTTATTAACTGAGTTGAATTTAAATTTCCAATGACTGTAATGACTTGGGATGTTAAAATGTCTAGGAAGCTAGGATTACTTACTCATGTAATTGGATCTGTTGGCTTCCAGCATGCCTTAGGTCCGGACCCTTCATCACAAGCCCAAAATGTCCCGTTCTTTGTATTCATAAATGGGCTGTTTCTACTCATTTGGCTAATGGGCCTAATTAAGTAAAATTGGATTAGGACCTTTCAAGCATTTTAATTGACTAAGGTTTCCTCTTTATTATTAGAGACAAATTAAGTAGATAATTGTAGTTGCTTTTAGGTCGGCCTTAAAATAAAAAATGAAACGAGCCTCGCCAAATAAAATACAAAATGTGGGGCCCTCGATAAATGCTTATAAAAAAATACTTAGAAACTCAAGAGGACCGTTTAACAAATTTCACGATCTTCCCTAAAAATAATAAACGCGCAGTTGCTTTAGGCGCGTATTTTAATAATATT
Organism: Nicotiana glauca; assembly: GCA_026770625.1. Taxonomy (NCBI): domain Eukaryota; kingdom Viridiplantae; phylum Streptophyta; class Magnoliopsida; order Solanales; family Solanaceae; genus Nicotiana; species Nicotiana glauca. The sequence goes on from MU668405.1 coordinate 5,127, forward strand.
ACATTCCTAAATATGGATGCACGTTTATGTAACCCAAATCCAAATCTCAATGAAGTCAAAATGTGTTGACAATCACGGGTGCACTGGTGCGACGTGGTTCGAAATGCATTTTCACGACTTTGCAATTCTTATTAAAATAAAAATAAAAGCAGATTATTAATAAAAGTCATATAAGTTAGAACATGTTTTGAAATCAAATAAAAGCAAATACAACAGTTGAGTGACCGTGCTAGAACCACGGAATCCAGGAATACCTAACACCTTCTCTCGGGTTAACAGAATTTCTTACTCGAATTTCTGGTTCGCGGACTGTTAACAGAGTCATAATTTTCCTCGGTTCGGGATTCAACCAGTGACTTGGGACACCATTAATCTCCCAAGTGGCGACTCTGAATTGTAATAATAAATCCCGTTCCGATTGTCCTTTAATTGAAAAAACTCCCTTTTATTACGCCCTTGCAGATGTAGTAGTGAAAAAGGAGGTGTGACATGGTCCCGGCGTAACCGCGGTGGGACCGTGGCAGAACGTGAACTAGCCAGGGGCAGGATTGTCAAGTCAGGAAAAATTGGTGTAAAACCCTTATAAAAAGTAGGATTTCGGCCACATTAGGTCAGATTTTGTTTTTAGAGTGTACTTTGGGCAAGAAACACAAGTGTGAGAGATCACCCAAACATCATTTTTCTTTATTTCTTCTTTTTCTTACAATTTTACATGAAGAATATTTTGTATTTTATCTTAAAGTTGTTATGAGTAGCTAAATACTTTAATCTAAGGTTTTGATGGAATCTATTGAAGGATGAACTTCTTAATTACGTTCATATAGTTTGCCGGTTAATCTCTATTTGTTCAATTACGTGTTTATTGTAGTTAATTAACAGTATTCTCAATTAGTTGTGCCTATTTAGTATGCATAACTCGGGAGAGAGTGCATATTTAGGTAACTATTGAACAACACCACTCCCAAAGTATAAGAGGGATCTATAATTGCAGGTCTAAAGGCGGGATTAGGGATAACGAAGCCTTGGGTGTAATATAAAGTGAGTTGTAATAATCAAAGTCAGCTAGCGTAACTCGAGAGAGTGCGTCTAGTAAATTATCGCAATTACTCGGGAGATATTTACGGTAATAAGAGTGCTCATGATTGATAGAGATATTTTGGTGAATCTATATGCAACATAATCGGAAGGGATTCCATTTACGATGAATTGAGATTTGCACACTTATTTAAGAAAACAAATGTGATTTGTTAAGTTGCAAATTAGTTGTGTACAACTTTCTTGGCATATGATTGAAATTAAGGCTTGAGAATGAATTTCAATATTGTTTAGCCTATTATGCCATTGATTGAGGATAAGACATCGGGATCAAGTCTTGGTGCTCCATAATGATAAGAGTTGGACTTGACTCCCAATTTATTATGGCCTAACATGCTTTTATATTGGTGAGACATTGGGTTTGAGTCCCAATGTACTATATTGATGATATAATGCTGACTAAAGAAAAATAATATATTTTTCATGAAAAAGCATGAAGATTGTCCCACTTGATTAGCTCCATTCCTGAAGTGAATGTGGTAGTAGTTCATAATAAGTCTAAATGAGGACAAGCGGTTGAACAACGAACATGAGCGTTCCAAATAATAATAATCATCACAATAATTATAAAAGGAGAACAACAAGGGTTCTGTCACGACCCAAACCCGGTCGTGATGGCGCCCAACCATATAGCTAGGCAAGCCTGACCAATTATCACTCACGAACCCAACCTGATAACTCATTACCGATAATTTAAGGGAATTTAACATCTTAAAAATAATAAGCCGATGTTTATAATAAAAACAATACGGAACGGACCGAAATATCCGACGAAACACTCCCAACAGAATCTGGGGTCACGAGTCTAGAGCCTCTAAACAACGGAGTAACAAATATTCGAAAAAACATAAGTCTAGAATGCTGAAATAAAACTGAATAAAAGGGAGAAGTCGGGTCCGGCGAACGTCAGGCAGCTACCTCGACAACCCTAATAAAACTCTGGAAGACAGCGACTGCTCAGCTAAGTCTTCGGAACACCAGAATCTACACACATGGTGCAGGGAGTAAAGTGAGTACATCCAACTCAGTGGTAATAGACATATATAATGACTGAAAGTAAGAAATCCCGAAATACCACAATGCGAAGCTGAAACTAACCACTTAGCACATTGAACGATGAAACAACAATAATCAACGATAGATAGACAAATAGATATCAATACATGAATGCAATGCAATGCACATGACCGCTGCGGCGAACAAATCGATCCATTGGGTACCCGCGCTCACTGTGGGGGTTCTGACTCCGAAAGGGCTCCTACAGCCCAAGTGCAATGACATAGTAGCATTTGCTACGGCGTGCAGCCCGGTCAACAATCAGTCCAGTTATATATGCATGCAAGCCACACAGGCACAATCAAGTTTACCATTTTCGATTCCATTTAACAGGTATTATAGTTTAAGTGATCAAAACCTTAGAATATTACTAATCATTTCTAGACAGTATTTAACTCAGGACTGATATCATGGAAACATGCTCAATTTCATGGCAACAGTGATAATAACCCTAAGGGATCCAATTAGTTGGCACGCAGCCCAAATATGTTCATAACAATCCATGTAGGATGTTTACCAGCCAATTTCTAGTCAATAACACAGTATAGACATCACTCGGACGGGCTAAAGTCATAGTTCCATTCACAAACGACCCCACACTCACCGTAGAGTACGTGTCTCGCCTCAATACAACGTCACAATGTGAGATACCGGGGTTTCAAACCCTCAGGTCATCATCTACATCTATTACTCACCTCAAGCCGGCCGTAGACTAGTCTACAATGCCCTTTCCTCTTGAATCGACCTCCTCGCGCATCGAATCTAGTCAAAACCACAACGAATACATTACTATATGCTAAAGAAACATAACCCAATCGAAATTACTCGACAAATACTAAAAATCACGAAGTTGGCAAAACCCTAGCCTCGGGCCCACTTCTAGAAAAATTTCAAAATTTACATCACTGGATTACTCGTCTCTCCATGAGTCTATACATATCACATTTACAAAAATCGGACTTCGTTTGCCCCTCCAAACTCACATTTAAACTCTCTCGAGTTTTCAAGCCCTAACCTCCATTTTTAACCTTTAAATCCTTGAAATTCAGTGATTAATCAATAATTTTATACCAAAATAACATATTCCGAGGCTAATATTTCTTACTTAATGAAGCTCCTTCGATGTCTCCTCAAAATCGCCCAAGAACAACCCTAGTCGAAGTCCTAAATATTTTCTCTTCTTTTAAAAATCGTGAACTACTGTTCACTGAAATCCCTGGTCGTTTTCCGCTTATGCGGTCCAATAACCGCACCTGCAGTCCCGCACACGCGACCATTTGACCGCTTATGCGGTCTCACTTAAAAATCCATGGGACCGCTTATGCGCCTCAGCATCCGCTTTTGCGGTCCTCCATCGACCATTTCTGCGGTGTATTATCCGCTTATGCGGTCCTGCTGAAGCGACCCCCTAGTCCGCTTATGCGGAATTGCCCTGGGCCACGCCTGCCCGCTCATGTGACCATCCCGCCGCATCTGCGGAACCGCTTCTGCGGCTCCTTTTCCGCAGATACGGAAACACCAGAAGGCAGAAGTTCAGACCTGCAACATACTTCCAAAATTCCCGTTTAACCACCCGAAATCACACCGAGGCACCGGGGGCCTCAACCAAAAGCACCAACAACATCATATAACCTTATTAAAACTTGTTCCAATCCTCAAAACACGTTAAACAATGATAAAACCAATAAATACATCGGATTCAAGCCTAGTTTTCGTCAAAACTTCTCAAATGCGCATTCAATCAAAAATCCGACCAAACGATGTCCAAATGACCTAAAAATTTGTAGACATATCCAAAATAACCTAACGGAGCTACTGCAACTCTCAGAATTCAATTCTGATCCTCGGATCAAAATCTCACCAATCAACCGGAATTCGCCAAAATTCAAACTTCGCCAATTCAAGCCTAAATCTACACCGGACCTCCAAATTCAATTTCGATTGCACCCCTAAGTCACAAATCATCCCCCGAAGCTAACAGAACCATCAGAATTCACATCCGAGCCCTCTAACCACATAGTCAACTTCTGGTTGACTTTCTAAAACAAGCTCCCCTTTAAGAGACTAAGTGTCTCATTTCCAACTAAAACCAATCCAATTCTATCCAACCAACTCAAATACTAATATTGAATCATAGTGAAGCATAATATGAGGGAAACGGGGCGGTAACTCACGTGACGACGGGCCAGTTCATCACATCCTCCCCAACTAAAACAAACGCTCGTCCTCGAGCGGGTCAAGAAACATACCTGGAGTCTCAAATAAGTGAGGATATCTGCTCTGCATCTCCTGCTCGATCTCCCAAGTGGCCTCCTCCACATGCTGACCTCTCCACTGCACCTTCATCGAAGCTATGTCCTTTGATCTCAACTTTCGAACCTGACGACCCAAGATAGCCACTGGCTCCATATCGTAGTCAAGTCCTCATCCAACTGGATCATGCTGAAGTCTAACACATGAGACGGGTCCCCAACATACTTTCACAGCATAGAAACATGGAACACCGGGTGAACTCCCGACAAGCTGGGTGGCAAAGCAAGCATATAAGCCACCTCCCCAATCATCCTATGTATCTCAAAAGGTCCAATGAACCGTGGACTCAGCTTCCCTTTCTTTCCAAACCTCATAACGCCTTTCAAAGGTGAAACCTTCAACAAGACCTTCTCGCCCACCTCATAAGATACACCTCGAACCTTCCGGTCCGCATAACTCTTCTAACACGACTGGGTTGTACGAAGTCTCTCCTGGATCACTTTCACCTTCTCTAAGGCATCCTGAACTAACTCTGTCCCCAATAGTCTAGCCTCGTCGGGTTCAAACTAACCAACCGGAGATCTACACCGTCTCCCATATAAGGCCTCATACGGCGCCATCTGAATGCTGGATTGATAGCTGTTGTTATAAGCAAACTCCGCAAGTGGCAAGAACTCCGCCCAAGAACCTCCAAAGTCAATAACACAGGCACGCAACATGTCCTCCAATATCTGGTAGTACGCTCGGATTGTCCGTCCGTCTGAGGATAAAATGCCGTGCTCAACTGTACCAGTGTGCCCAACTCCTGATGAAAAGTCCTCTAGAACTGGGAAGTAATCTGAGTAACCCTATCTGATATAATAGAAACTGGGACCCCATGCAACCGTACAATCTCCCGGATGGAAATCTCTACTAGCCGCTCCGAAGAATAGGTGGTACATACAGGAATGAAGTGCGCGGACTTGGTCAGCCTATCCACAATCACCCAAATCGAATCAAACTTCTTCGAGGTACGAGGGAGACCACTCACAAAGTCCATAGTAATCTTCTCCCATTTCCACTCCGGAATATCCATCCCCTGCAGTACACCATCGGGTCTCTGAAGTTCATATTTGACCTGCTGACAGTTGAGAAATCGAGCCACATAACTCACAATATCCTTTTTCATCCTCCTCCACCTATAATGCTGTCTCAAATCTTGGTACATCTTCGCAGCACACGGATGAATGGAATACCGCGAGCTGTGGGCCTCCTCTAATATCAACTCTCGGAGCCCATCCACATTGGGCACGCAAATCCGGCCCTGCATCCGCAACACACCATCATCCCCAATAGTCACATCTCTAGCATCATCATGCTGGACCCTGTCCTTCAGGAAAAGCAAATGCGGGTCATCATACTGGCGCTCCCTAATGCGGTCATACAAAGAAGATTGAGAAACCATACAAGCCAACACCCGACTAGGCTCAGAAATATCTAACCTCACCATCCGATTGGCCAAGGCCTGAACATCAACTGCAAAGGGACTCTCCCCAACTGGAATGTACGCCAAACTACCCATACTGATTGCCTTTCGGCTCAAAGCATCGGCCACTACATTGGCCTTCCCCGGATGATACAAAATGGTGATATCATAGTCCTTGAGTAACTCAAGCCATCTCCGTTGCCTAAAATTAAGGTCCTTCTGCTTAAACAAGTGCTGAAGACTGCGATGGTCAGTAAACACCTCACAAGATACGCTATATAGATAGTGCCTCCAAATCTTCAAGGCATGAACTATAGTAGCCAACTCTAAGTCATGAACATGGTAGTTCTTCTCATGGGGGTTTAACTGACGAGAAGCATAAGCAATAACTCTACCCTCCTGCATCAATACACAACCGTTCCCAATTCTCGAAGCATCACAATACACCGTGTAAGAACCTGAAGCTGATGGCAATACTAGTACCGGAGCTGTGGTCGAAGCTGACTTGAGCTTCTGGAAGCTCTCCTCATACTCATCCGACCACACAAATGGAGCATTCTTCTGCGTCTACTTTGTCAAAGGAGAAGAAATAGATGAAAAACCCTAAACGAACCTACGATAATAACCCACCAATTCGAGGAAACTCCAAATCTCAGTAGCTGAGGACGGCCTGGGCCAACTCTGCACCGCCTCAATCTTCTTTGGGTCAACCTGAATACCATCACTGGACACCATGTGTCCTAGAAAAGCCACGGAACTAAGCCAAAACTCACATTTGGAGGACTTTGCGTAAAGCTTCTCCTCTCTCAATCTCTGCAATACCACCCTCAAGTGCTGCGCGTGCTCCTCCTGGCTACGCTAGTACACCAGAATATTGTCAATAAACACGATCACAAAGGAATCCAGATATGGCCGAAATACACTGTTCATCAAGTGCATGAACGCGGCTGGGGCATTAGTCAGCCCAAATGACATAACCAGAAACTCATAGTGCCCATATCCCGTCCTGAAAGTCGTCTTCATAATGTCTGAATCCCTAATCTTCAGCTGGTGATAGCCTGATCGGAGGTCAATCTTAGAGAATACCTTTGCTCCCTAAAGTTGATCAAACAAATCCTCAATACGGGGTAGTGGGTACTTGTTCTTCACTATCACCTTGTTCAACTGTCTGTAATCAATGCACATTCTCATTGTGCCATCCTTCTTCTTTGTAAATAAGACCGGTGCACCCCACGGTGACACACTCAGGCGAATGAACCCCTTTTCTTGGAGGTCCTGAAGGTGATCCTTCAACTCATTTAGCTCTGCCGGTACCAGATCAATACCAAAATCAATGTCCCTGTCCGGCGGCATGCCCGGCAGGTCTGCTGGAAACACATCTGGAAACTCTCTCACAACGGGCACAGAATCAATACTAGGACTCTCAGCTCCAACACCTCTCACAAATGCTAAATATGATAAACATCCTTTCTAACCATCCGCTGTGCCTTTAAGAAGGAAATCACCCTGCTGGGAACATAATCGGTCAAACCTCGCCACTCAATCCTTGGAACACCCGGAATGGCCAACGTAACTGTCGTCGCATGATAGTCAAGAATAGCATTGTTCGAAGATAGCCAATCCATACCCAGAATCACATCAAAGTCTACCATACCCAACAACAACAAATCAACTCGGGTCTCCAGACCCCCAACAGTAACAAGACAAGATCGATATACGTGATCCACAATAATAGTATCGCCCACCGGGGTAGATACATGCACAGGCAAGGCAAGACAACCACGGATCGTACCCAAATGATGGGCAAAATATGAAGATACATAGGAATAGGTAGATCCGGGATCAAATAAGACAGAAGCATCCCTGTGGCAGACTGAGATAATACCTATGATGACGGCATCTGTTGCAATAGCATCCCTCCTATCTGGAAGAGCAAAGAATCGAGCCTGACTACTGCCAGTTCGGTCTTCCCCCATGGGGGGGCCTCTGGCTACCTGGCCTCCACTCCTAGTTGACTGGGTGGGTGCCGAAGAAACAGGAGCAGAAGATGAGGGCTGATCCCTCTGCTGGGACTGTCTACCACGGAGACGAGGACACTGTCTCCTCATATTACCCAACTCACCGCACTCGTAGCAACGACTTGGAGCTGGAGAAGGGGACTGAAGGGATCCCCTCGCAGCAGATGAACCCTGGGCTGAAGAAGCAGGAGCAGTACTCTAAGCTGGAATGGAACTAAGTGAAGACTGGCCCTGCTGATAACCCTGGTGACCACGGCCTGAAGAAGCCCCACTGGACTCTGTATGACCTGACTTAGGAGGTCTGAAGGAGCAACCTCTGCTGCGCTAGAACTGGCCCCCTAGACGGAGCACCGCCGAAGCTACCTGAACCTCGAGGACTCTTGGCCTCCCTCTTCTCACGCTCCCGACGATGATCTGTCTCAATCTGACGAGCCATATCAACTACCTCCTCAAACGAGGCGGCCACAACCCTCTCTCTAGTCATCAAAATATGAATGGGATAGGTGAGGCCATCCACGAACCTCCTAATCCTCTCCCGATCAGTCGGGATCATCCAAGTAGCATGCCGAGCTAGCTGCGTAAACCTCAACTCATACTGGGTCACAATCATGTCCCCCTAAACCAACTACTCAAACTGACGACGCAGCTCCTCCCTGCGAGACTGCAATACATACTTCTCCAGAAAGAGAGCGGAGAACTGCTGCCAAGTAAGGGGCGCTTCTCCAACAGTCCTACGCCTCTCAAACTCCTCCCATCAAGTAAATGCAGGCCCTGAGAACTGGAAAGTAGTAAAAGCTACTCCACTCGACTCTAATATCCCTGCAGTGCGAAGCATGCGCTAACACTTATCTAGAAATCCCTAGGCATCCTCGCCCTCTGTACCACTGAACGTCGGAGGCTGGAGCCTGCCCAACCTCTCCAGTCGACGCTTCTCTTCATCTGGCATAACCGGAACCACAAAATCTGGAGCTGGTGCGACTGGCGCAACTGGGGCTAACGGTGCAACTGGAGCAACTGGTGCAACTGGGGCAACTCCCGGTGTCTGCAATCCCTGGACACCCTGCTCGAGTGTGCGAGCAGCGGGGGTCTGCTGACCACCCCCGGTCTGAGAAGTAGCTGCTGCAGTAGTGGCTGATACGGCCTGAGCCAGGCCAGTGCAGACGGATAAGATTTGAGCCAAAGCCTCCTGAAGACCAGGAATCACAATGGGCACTGCCGGTGCCTGAAAAGGTGCTGCTGGAGCATCTACAGCAGGAGGCTGGTCCTAAACCTGGGCAGCTGGTGGGTCTGCAGGTGCTGCCCTCACTGGTCCGCCTCGACCACGACCGTGACCATGGCCCCTATCGGGTGGCAAAGATGGTCGTCCGCCACATCCGGTAGCACGGGTTCTTGTCATCTGCGAGAGAATAGAATGCAAAAATTTAGTTCTCTGACCAACAAAGTCGCAGGACAAGAATTTCAAGAAAGTGAAGTATTTCCTAAAGGTTTTGTAGCCTCCCGAGGATAGATACGGATGTCTACATTCCTATCCGCAAGACTCTACTAACCGGCTAATGACTCGTGAGGCATAGTAACCTAGGCTTTGATACTAACTTGTCACGACCCAAACTCGGTCATGATGGCGCCCAACCATATAGCTAGGCAAGCCTAACCAATTATCACTCACGAACCCAACCTGATAACTCATTACTGACAATTTAAGGGAATTTAACAGCTTAAAAATAATAAGCCGATGTTTATAATAAAAACAGTACGAAACAGACCGAAATATCCGACGAAACACTCCCAATAGAATCTGGGGTCACGAGTCTAGAGCCTCTAAACAACGGAGTAACAAATATTCGAAAATACATAAGTCTAGAATGCGAAAATAAAACTGAATAAAAGGGAGAGGTCGGGTCCTGCGAACGTCAGGCAGCTACCTAGAAAACTCTAATAAAACTCTGAAAGATAGCGACTGCTCAGCTAAGTCTCCGGAAAACCTGAATCTGCACACATGGTGCAGGGAGTAAAGTTAGTACTTCTAACTCAGTGGTAATAGACATATATAATGACCGAAAGTAAGAAATCCCGAAATACCACAATGCGAAGCTGAAACTAAACACTTAGCACATTAAACGATGAAACAACAATAATCAACGACAGATAGACAAATAAATATCAATGCATGAATGTAATGCAATGCACATGACCGCTGCAGCATACAGCCCGATCCATTAGGTACCAGCGCTCACTGTGGGGGTTCAAACTCCGGAGAGGCTCCTACAGCCCAAGCGCAATGACATAGTAGCATTCGCTGCGACGTGCAGCCCGGTCCACAATCAGTCCAGTTATATGTGCATGCAATCCACACAGGCACAATCAAGTTTACCATTTTCGGTTCCATTTAACAGATTTTATAGTTTAAGTGATCAAAACCTTAGAAGATTGCTAATCATTTCTAGATAGTATTTAACTCAGGACTGATATCATGGCAACAGTGATAATAATCCCTAAGGGATCCAATTAGTTGGCACGCAGCCCAAATATGTTCATAACAATCCAAGTAGGATGTTTACCAGCCAATTTCTAGTCAATAACACAGTATAGACATCACTCGGACGGACTAAGTCATAGTTCCGTTCACAAACTACCCCGCACTCACCATAGAGCACGTGTCTCGCTCAATACAGCGTCACAATGTGATATACCGGGGTTTCAAACCCTCAGGTCATCATCTACATCTATTACTCACCTCAAGCCGGCCGTAGACTAGTCTGCAATGCCCTTTCCTCTTGAATCGACCTCCTTGCGCGTCGAATCTAGTCAAAACCACAACGAATACATTACTATATGCGAAACATAACCCAATCAAAATTACTCGAAAAATACTAAAATCACGAAGTTGGCAAAACCCGAGCCCCGGGCCCACTTCTTGAAAAATTCCAAAATTTACATTACTGGATTCCTCGTCTTGCCACGATTCTATACATATCAAATTTACAAAAAGCGGAGTTCGTTTGCCCCTCCAAACACACATTTAAACTCTCTTGAGTTTTCAAGCCCTAACCTCCATTTTTAACCTTTAAATCCTTGAAATTCAGTGATTAATCAATGTTTCTACACCAAAATAGCATATTCCGAGGCTAATATTTCTTACCTGATGAAGCTCCTTCGATTTCTCCTCAAAATCGCCCAAGAACAACTCTAGTCGAAGTCCTAAATATTTTCTCTTCTTTTAAAAATCGTGAACTACTGTTCACTAAAATCCCTGGTCGTTTTCCACTTATGCGGTCCAATAACCGAACCTGCGGTCCCGCACATGCGACCATTTGAACGCTTATGCGATCTCACTTAAAAATCCGTGGGACCGTTTATGCGACTCAGCATCCGCTTTTGCGGTCCCTCATCGACCGCTTCTGCGATGTATTATCCGCTTATGCGGACCCGCTGAAGCGACCCCCTAGTCCGCTTATGTGGAATTGCCCTGGGCCATGCCTGCTCGCTTATGCAACCATCCTTCCGTATCTACGGAACCGCTTCTGCGGCTCCTTTTCCACAGATGCGGAAACACCAGAAGGCAGAAGTTCAGACCTGCAACATACTTCCAAAATTCCCGTTTAACCACCCGAAATTACACCGAGGCCCCCGGGACCTCAACCAAAAGCACCAACACATCCTATAACCGTATTCAAACTTGTTCCATTCCTCAAAACACGTCAAACAATGCTAAAACCAATAAATACATCGGATTCAAGCCTAGTTTTCATCAAAACTTCTCAAATGCGCATTCAATCAAAAACCTAACCAAACGATGTCTGAATGGCCTGAAAATTCGCAGACTTATCGAAAATCACCTAACGGAGCTACTGCAACTCTCGGAATTCCATTCTGACCCTCGGATCAAAATCTCACCTATCAATCGGAATTCGCCAAAATTCAAACTTCGCCAATTCAAGCCTAAATCTACACCGGACCTCCAAATTCAATTCCGATTGCACCCCTAAGTCACAAATCATCTCCCGAAGCTAACCAAACCACCAAAATTCACATCCGAGCCCTCTAACTACATAGTCAACTTCCGGTTGACTTTCTATAACAAGCTCCCCTTTAAGAGACTAAGAGTCTCATTTCCAACTAAAACCAATCCAATTTTATCCAACCAAATCAAATACTGATATTGAATCATAGTGAAGCATAATATGAGGGAAATGGGGCGGTAACTCACGTGACGATGGACCAATCCGTCACAGGTTCTTAAAATAGTCCTTCAAAATGTAAAGGCAGTGTTTACCATCAAATTGGTATAAAAATAATAAAGCACATCGCTAATTATGATCCATTCCTTGAAGAGAATGTGATTTGTGATAAGCATTGAGAATGCAGACCCATTCCTAAAGGTGAATGTGGCAATATGTGATAAAGCAATTAAGACATGCAATTCATAATTAGATGAATATCACACAACTCACCTCTAAGAGAGGTTTGAGTGAAATAAAGAGAATAAATATTATTGTGTGGTTACATGAATATGTCATTGGTCGCGTACATATGGTACACAAAAAATTATTTTGTCATACCTTACAAAGTTATTAAAGGCAAAATTAAAGCAAGAAATGATTCTGCTTATGATAATTTTGACCATGACAATTTATTATGATATACTTTTCTCAGTGAAGGAGACATTTATCATATGAATGGTATGATAAAAGATCTTGTAGTACAAAAGTTGTTAAGAGCTCCGGATAAACTAATTTGTTACTATCCGGATGAATAAAATTCTTCATGACATTGATATTGTAAAGTCTCAAAAAAGAAACTTTTTGAATTTCAAATGTATAAATCAAAGTGGTTGGCATATTGAGACTATAAATGAAAGGAATATTGAATATCTTCATATTTCTATAATTATACCGGGTAAATATGAAAGGTTACCCGATCTTCTTTCTATTTGTACTACACAAATATAAGCATGATGCTGGAATCACATGCCACAAGTAAACTAGAGGTCTACTAAAATACATATTAGTTGGCATGACCGGTTGACCATCCCAGTTCAATTATGATGCGAAAAATTAATTGAGAATTACATTGGCATATATCGAAGAATAAAAGATTCTTCAAGAATTCTCTTGTGCTGCTTATGTGACGACCCGGCCCGTCGTCCCATGATTTACCACCTCGTTTCCCCCTTATTGTGTTGTTTCATGTTCTATATTAGTATTAGAGTCTATCGGGTGAATTTGGACTGATTCTGGTTGGAAATAAGGCATATAGCCTCTTAGAAGAGAGTTTGTTTCAGAAAAGTCAACTGAAAGTTGACTATGTGGTTAGAGGGATCGGATGCGAATTCCGATGGGTCGGTTAGCTTCAGGAGGTGATATATGACCTAGGAGAGCGATCAGAATTGGATTTAGAGGTCCGTTGTAGAAATAGGCTTGAATTGGCGAAGTTAGACTTTTGGCGGAATCCGGTTGATAGGTGAGATTTTGATCCGGGAATTGAAATGGAATTCCGATAGCTGCAGTAGCTTTTTTAGGTGATTTTGGATATGTCTGCAAATGTTTAGGTCATTCGGATATCGTTTGGTCGGGTTTTTGATTGAATGTTGGTTTCGGAAGTTATAGTTAAAACTTAGGCTTGAATCCGTCATGATTTGATGATTTGTGTGTTTAAGGACGTGTTTTTATGATTGGAACAAGTTTGTATGATATTTTGGAGTGGCTTGGTAGTTTTGGTTGAGGTCCCGGGGGCCTCGGGGTGATTCCAGGGGTTCAAACGGATCATTTTTGGTTAGCAAGGGGATCAGATTTTGCTGTCATAATATTTCCCAAAAAATAAGGCATAGCGTTCGCGTAAGTGGTGGACGCGAACGCGTAGAAGGAATTAGAGTCTGGGAGTTTGTCCTACGCATTCGTGAAGGTGTTGATGCGAATGCGTAGAAGAGGAAGCTGGAGGTTCGCGTTCGCGGGGGTTATTGCGCGTTCGCGAAGAAGGACTTTGTGGTCAGTAAGTTTTGTGCTACGCATTCGCGTAGGGGGTGGTCGCGTTCGCATGGTTTCAGGTAATTGTGCATCGTGATCGCGTGTGGCCTGTCACGTTCGCTTAAGAGGTTTTTGAATTTTTAAAATTTTGCTCATCGCGTTCGCGTGAGTAGTGTCGCGAACGCGATGAAGAAAAGCCTGTGCGGGCAAAAGGATTTTATAACATAACATCCGCGAACAAAAACTCATTTCCACCATTGCTGAGCACATTTTGGAGCTATTGGACGAGGGAGTAAGAGATTTTCACCTAGTTTCCGATTGGGGGTAAGTTTTATGGACTAATTATGTGATTTTATCCTAGAATCTTCATCTAAATCACTGAAATTAAGGTGTAAATTGGAGAAGTTAGGGCTTGGTTTTGGGTTTTGAAAATTTGGAATTTGAAGGGGCTATTGGACTCCGATTTTAATAAATTTTATACGTATGGACTCGTGGCGATACGAGGATTCTAAAAATGTAAATTTCATAATTTTTCGAGAAGCGGGCCCGGGGCTCAGGTTTTGGCAACTTCGTGGTTTTGGGTGTTTTCGAGTTATTTCGATTGGGTTATGTTCCATTAGCCTATTTTGATGTATTCCTATTGGTTTTGATCAGATTTGGCACCCGTGGAGGTCGATTCTTGAGGGAAAGGCATTGCGGACTAGTATTTGAGCCGGTTCGAGGTGAGTAATAGATGTAGATGATGACCTGGGTGTTTGAAACCCCGGTATATCACACTGTGATGCTATATTAAAGCGAGACACGTACTGTACGACGAGTGCGAGGTCGAATGTGATCGGGGACTATGGCTTAGTCCGCCCGAGTGATGTTGTATTGTGTTGTTAGCGATAAATTAGCTGGCAAACCTCCTTCTTGGATGGTTATGATATATTTGGGCTGCGTGCCGGTTATTTGGATCCTGTGAGGATCGTTATCACTGTTTCTATGAATTATAGCATGTTTTCATGATATCAGCCCTGAGCTAAACACTGTCTAA
>MU668405.1:21755-31870 GCA_026770625.1 Nicotiana glauca
CCCCCACAGTGAGCGCCGGGTACCCATGGATCGGACTACGCGTTGTAGCGATCATGCGCATTGCATTCATGCATTGATATATTCATCTGCTTTGACTGTTTCTGTTAGCTGTTGTTACACTGTTAAACGTGTAGGAGTACTGGCTTAGCTTCACATGGTTGTATATTGGGAATTCCTACTTTCAAGTCATTATATATGTCTATTACCACTGAATTGGAAGTACTCACTTTACACTCTGCACCTTGTGTGCAGATTCAGGTACTCCAGGAGCTATCTGAGCTTATTGATGCTCTTCAGGGCTTTTACACGGAGTTGTCGAGGTAGATGCCTGACGTCCGCAGGACCCGACTTCCCTCCTATTTCCTGTTATTTGACTTTTACGCGTACTTCAGACTATGTTGTTTTACAGTATATTTATGCTATTCTGGTAGAGGCTCTTGACTCATGACCCCCAGATCTTTGGGAGGTTGTTCAGTATTGTTGATTTTTGGATTTATTTCTATCTTTCAGTTATACTTCTAGTTTAAATGCTGTTAATGATTTTCAAACAAATGGTTTTGAGCTTTATGCTCGGGTTGAGAGTGAAATTGGTCGGGCTTGCCTAGCAGTTGTGTTGGGCGCCATCACGACCGGGTTTGGGGTCGTGACAAGTTGGTATCAGAGCCTAGGTTACTAGGCCTCATGAGTCATGTGCCGGTTAGTAGAGTCTCGCGGATCGGTACGGAGACGTCTGTATTTATCCTCGAGAGGCTGCAGAACTTTTAGGAAACACTTCATATTCTTGAACTCTTGTCGTGCGGTTTTGTTGTTCCGAGAACTAAACTTCTATATTCTATTCTCTCGCAGATGGCGAGAACTCGTGCTACCGGACGTGGCGGACGACCACCATTGCCACCTGCTAGAGGCCGTGGACGCGGCCGTGGTCGTGGTCGTGGTAGAGCAGCAGGGGCAGTACCAGTTGACCCACCAGTTGCCCCTATTCAGGATCAGCCTCCAGCTGTTGATGCTCCAGCAGCACCCGCTCAGGCACCGGCAGTGCCTATTGTTATTCCTGGCCTTCAGGAGGCATTGGCCCAGATATTATCTGTCTGCACTGGTTTGGCTCAGGCAGTTTCAGCTACTACTGCCGCAGCTACTTCTCATACCGGGGGTGGTCATCAGACCCCCGCAGCCCGCACCCCAGAGCAGGTTGTACAGGGACTTCAGACGCCAGAGGCAGCCCCAGCTCAGGCAGTTGCACCGGCTGTTCCAGTTGCGCTAGTTGCACCAGCCCCAGGTTATGTTGTTCCAGTGATGCCAGACGACGAGCAGCGTCGGCTTGAGAGGTTTGGTAGACTTCAGCCTCCGAAATTCAGCGGTACTGAGGGCGAGGATGCCCAGGAATTTCTAGACAAGTGTTAGAAAATGCTTCGCACTGCAGGGATCTTAGAGTCTAGTGGAGTGTCTTTTACCACCTTCCAGTTCTCAGGGCCAGCATTTGCATGGTGGGAGGAGTTTGAGAGGCGTAGGCCTGCAGGAGCAGTACCCCTTACTTGGCAGCAGTTCTCCACTCTCTTCTTGGAGAAATATGTGCCGCAGTCTCGCAGAGAGGAGCTGCGCCGACAGTTTGAGTGGTTAGTCCAGGGTGATATGACAGTGACCCAGTACGAGTTGAAGTATACGCAGTTGGCTAGACATGCTACATGGATGATCCCGACAGATCGGGAAAGGATCAGGAGGTTCGTGGATGGCCTCAACTATTCGACTCGCATTTTGATGACTAGGGAGAGGGTGGTAGCAGCTTCATTCGAGGAGGTAGTTGATATGGCTCGTCAGATTGAGGCAGATCGTCGCCGAGAGCGTGATGAGAGGGAGGCTAAGAGGCCTCGAGGTTCAGGTAGCTACAGTGGTGCTCCATCTAGGGGCCAGTTCCAGCAGGGCAGAGGTCGTTCTTTTAGGCCTCATCAGACAGGTCGCCCAGAGTACAGTGGGACTTCTTCCGGCCGTGGCCGTCAGGGATACCAGCAGGGCCAGTCTTCACTCAGTGCCCTTCCAGCTCAGAGTTCTACTCCTGCCTCTTCAGCCCAGGGTTCATCTGCAGCGAGGGGTTCTCATCAGTTCTCTTCTCCAGCACAGGGCAGATGCTATGGGTGTGGTGAGTTTGGCCACCTGAGGAGACAATGTCCTCGGTTTCAGCGTAGTCGGTCTCAGCACACTACTGGAAAATAGGACTATGTCAACGGTTGGTAAACCGTTGCAATTGATAGGCAAACCGTTGCCATAGAGGTATTGGAACGGTTCAGCGACCGTGACATCCGCTCGCGTGCCAATAGATCTACAGCAACGGTTTTGGCAACGGTTGACAACACCGTTTCTATAGATCCAGCTATCGCAACGGTTTTCCCTCTGTCTGAAGCAACGAGTATTCGTTTCAACAGCAACAGTTAAAAACCGTTACCGTATAGTTTATGCAACGGTTGTAAACCGTTACCATATTATATACTACAATGGTTGAAAACTGTTACAATATAGTTTATGGTAACAGTTATGTATGCTATTGCAATGGTTATTTACAGCTATTATAACGGTTTTATAACGCTACCGTAACAGTTTTGTTTCTATTGCATCAGTTTGTCATACTTTATGGAACGGTCGGCAAGACTTATCGGAACGGTTCAGAATGTCTATGGCAACGACATTTGTGGTTATTGCAACAGTTCTATTAGGCTATTTTAAACGTTTAATTGACATTACCACCTGACAATATTTGTAATTATAACCTGAAAATTATATAAATAAAAAGATAAAACACTTCATAATCTTTCATATCCAATAATCTAAGAATAACGATAATAGCAAAATATTTTTAACCCAATTACATAAGTTTTACAGTTCAATACTTCAAAAGTTAAAGTTTCAAATGCTATAACAAAAGACTCCAAGAATATGGACAACTCAAAGTTCTTTTCTTAGTAAGTTCTATATATTCACTATCTCCATCTTCCCTTTCTTCAGTTGCTCCACCTTCTCCATCTTCCCTTTCTTCGATTGCTCCACCTACAAAAGACAATAAATAAAGTCATTAAATATGAATGGGTATAGTAGAATTTTCTCTAATTGTAACTTTTTAAGTAGAGAATGGGTTGGTTGCATCTTCCCTTTTATTCTTCTAATTGTATAACTTTTAACCATTCTAGTCTTGGCTTTTACAAGCGAATTCCAAATATAAGGGAAAGAGCAAACGACAAAAAATTGGGGGATAGGGGGTAAATGAAAAATCCTACTGCCAAGGCCAATGCTGACTTTTGGAAAGTCGATCCCAATATGTTTGTACACGCATTAGTTCTTTAACAGGAACTCGAATAAGATAGATTAGAACAAAGTAGAAGCTTCATTCAATGAGAACCACGTCGAGTAGCAGTTTGCATCAGGTTCTACTAGGGCAATTAGAAACACAAAGGATACGTGCCAACATGCAAGTGTCCGTCGAACTTGGATTCAGAGAAATGCTCTCCTAATCAAAAAACTATATTGTCTCTTGACTTTTAAAGAATCAAATAACACTAACATTGACTTTAGTCCCTCAAAATTAACACACCAGCAGACACAGGATTCCTCTAAGGCACAGAATTAGCCTCCAATTATTTCTGGAGGAAAAAAACCAATACGTCTCAAAGTGATAATAGGATCTACTCTTGCAGCTTTCCTAAGACATTTTTTTCCAACTAGATTAACTTTTTTTTAATATCTGGTGCTCAGAGACCACTGGCATGGGTCTAAAACATACATGATTTTCCTAAAAGAGACTAAAGATCAAGTCTTCCATGATACTCACCCGCCTCCAAACATGTCAGTTGTTCAAGAGACCAGCAATCACAACCTCTGTACTCCTAACTGTTTGTTCTCCTTATGTTGTTTTGTATAAGAGAAAAAACTTATATAGATATAAAATAATATTCCTGCTAGTTATTTGTCCACATGTTGAAGTTGCTTCATAGTATAAACTACAGAAGATGTTGTTATAGGAACCTTGTGTTGTCCTTGTTCAAGACAAAGATAGCCTCTGTTAAAGTGTGTCCTGAAAAGTGTGGTTTCACCACCTCAAACGGAGGGTCCTCAATGAGTATCTAATTAACAGAATGAAACAATGAATAGAAAAGGTATTCTCTGCTACTTTTATATTCCTTTCACTTTACTGAAAGTATTTAACATGGAAAGGAAAACCATTTTCAGGAGATTCCAATTTCTTTATCTTTTTGTAAGTTTCTATTGGAAAGCAGTTAAAAGAACAAAGTTGTATACTTTTTGAGAGTCTCTAGCTAGTATAAATCATAACATATCAACTAGACAAAAAAAGTAGGTGAATTGTTGTAAAATAGGAGAGAAAGAGAGAGATTGGCGCACTTGTATCCCGAGGTTGTATGGACAAGAATTATGCGTGACTTATTTTCTATTATAGGTCTTAGCTGTTTCCTTTCGGCTTCCAACAACAGGTGACAATGAAACTGATCCTACACATTTTATACGCAGAAAAAGATTGAACATATATACAACAATTAAATAACATATGCATAGTAGAGATAAACTTAGGTATGCACGTTCTTTCAGTTGTAACATAGCATAAATGTTTGACTTGCAAAGAAGTCTAACTTTACAAGAAAGAACTGCCAAAAACAAAGAATACCTTGGTGAATCCTGGACTTGCAATCACAGCACAACGAACTACCTTGAAATCAACATGCTTAACAAAGGCCTGAAACAGAAATAAGAACTTGTCTCATATTGCTTATGAACATTAAGCAACATTAAGAAAGTTGTAAAAGTCTACCTGTAGAACATTATCAAAGAACTTGTTTAACGCCTGCAAAACAAAGTTAAGAACTCATATTCACTAAGATATCATGTTCAAGATAATTAAATAATAAAAAGGCCGAAACAAAAGGAGACAGTTTATCATAACCTGCAATGGCTGGTCCATGCTTGCGTGGTATAGAAGTCTCTATACGAGAACGAGTAATAGTCACGCTGTTAACACAACATTAACAAGTAAATAAGGCTAAATTATGCCAGACTATCTAGTTAACCCAGCATTAAGCATTCATATAAGTCCGCAATAGAAATTCTGTCATTCTCATTCGTCTTTTAAATCATACCATCTTATTTAAATAAAAGAAAAGGAGTGACTCCAGATCTGTTTTAAAATTTGTATTCAAGAGGATTATCAGATTGTCAAGCTTACCTTTTACCAATAAGAGAGAAGTCGGTTTCCCTTATCTATCGGTTTGTATCCCTAGGACGCCAAGAAAGGTCTGAGTTTTCACTTGGTTGGTTGGCTAAGTAATCCGTTTATCCTCCAGATCCAACCCTTTGTCTAATAGTTAGCTAAATTTCCATTCATCTTTTTTACCATAGACAGCTTCGATTATTTGCTTCTGGGAAGCGTCATCTTCAGAACTGTATTTTCATAGCCACTTGAAAAGCAGACTTTTATTATGCATTTTCAAGTTTCTAAGTCCCCCTTATTCCCCCTTTTTTTATCCCTTATTACTTTATCCCATTTGATCGAATGCATCTTTCTATTTTCAGCACACCCTTCCCAAAGAAATTTACTCCTCGGGGAGTTCAGCTTTCTTTCAACAGCAGCTGGTAAAGTAAACATTGACATTAGATAAGTTGGAAACCCATCAAGAATGACCAACCAAAGTAGGTGATGATAAAGAAGCATACACCCCTCAAAGAGCAATTCCTAATGCTTTTCCGCAATAATAATTAATCACGATGCAAAAGTAGCAGATTACTTATTTATTCAAGGGTGGAGGAAATAAGCAGCTATTTATAGATGATAGAAAGCTTCCGAGTTCAGTAGTTAATTCCAGATAGTTTAGAGCGGAAGGAACGTAAGGATCGCCTTTTCTCAGTGAAGTCCTGATATAAAGTTTTGTCACAAAATAGACAGCAAGAACAAATATGACGATGAAAATTCATATGGAGAACAAAGCAACTTATGCAGTAGAGTGTTATTCATGTGTCGTGTGTGAAGAAGATTATGAAGACGCAAAACACTTATTTATCTATATGTTGAATCACAAACCAATCTAGTACATGTTGAATTTGCTTGAAGTTATATGGTGCAGCCATGATACATTTTTGGAATAGAAGAACAATATGAGGAGGAGAAAAAAGTTGTGGAATACTACGCCAGCAGTTATATGGTGGACTATGTGGAAGGGAAGAAACCAATGATACTTTGAAGGCAAAAAGGAAACCTTTCTCAGTGGTATAGACAGAGCAGCCCTAGCAAATTTAAAGATTCAAAGCTACAACTTCAAATATAAATTTTCTCTTAGCATGATACCTACCATCTCTCTCATTTATCACGGCTACTAACTAGCTAATGCAATCAGAGACCAGGATTGTTTCTTCTTCTTCTGTTATTGTTATTTCATTTACCTTCCAATTCATCGCAGAAGATCTTCAAAAATATCAATAGGTAAATCATTTTGCGAGTTTCATGAAAATAGAGATTTACAGTTCAAATGGCAGCTACCATATTTAGCTACTGAATAAATACATGTATAATAATGAAATAAGCTAAATATAGAAGTGGCGGATGCTTGTTTAGGAATGGGAATATGATAAAGCACAAAGTTCACTCACCTCGAGGCACAAAAGCTCACGTATTGTTACAGCTAAAGGAACAACAGCTTCCAGATTCTTGAGTCCACTACTGCAAAGTCAAATTATATGACTGTAAGCTAACGCCTACCTGTAAAAGTGGATAAAGATATTCCAAATAAAGAAGCCACCTCTCCATTAGACACATCGATTTTTCTTGGTTCTTCATAAAAGTATCAGCCTCTTCAAGCTTCCCAAGATAAAAGTAAGACGACTATTTTAGAAAAACACCAGATACCAGAAGAAGCACTTCTCACTGTGGCCGCACTATCTAATTTCGATGACTGGTAACTGGAATTAGAAGGCAGAGCATTTGATTTAGCAAATTCAAGTGTCTTCTCACATAACTGAATCACCTCTTCGTACCTCCTTAGTTGTTCATTAAACTCACAGTTTAGTTTAATTCAAAAAATTCAAAAGATTTTTAAAGCAATTGTTGCAAACTGCCAAAAAAAATTATGTAGTCAAAATTTAATTTTACAGTCTCATGGTTAAATGACAAATACCAAGAGAAGAGCATCTGCTTTCATTTCAAGAAGTTTCTCCGAATAGGTGCTTATTGTCAAAGCCTCAGAGTGAGAACTAATGCACCTATAAAGCAGTTTCACTATCATGTCACTTGATTATTAACCGAACCATGTACTAACGCGTAACTGCTTATTCATTAAATCAGCTCCAGCACTTAAAAGTAATTTTCAGCACTTGTGCTTAAAAGCTACTTTACTTCAACTAAGCCAGAGGGGCTCAAAGTCAGGCTATGAATTAAAACACATATATTGCAGATAATGGTAATGGCTCCATTTGAACAACCAAAAAAATTAATTTTGTTAAAGTGTACTGTAAAAAATACCAGAAGCTTGACGAAGAACCTCCCGCGCCAGTGAGTCCCATACCAGCTAAATTAGATAATCTTGGTCAAAACTAATGTATATGTAAACTATTGTAAAAATCAACTCTGTTCAGATAAGACTACGATTGAAGGAAAAAAAACAGCACATGCTCATAAATTTGCTAATAAGAAAACATAAGGAATAAGAAGGGCAGATGACAAAGGAAAGAACAATTACTTTGAATCACTATAAACAAAGAAATTCAAAATAAATACTGTCCAAATAATGGTTCAGATAGCATCCTATACAAGATCCTAAAAGGTACTCCAAACATCACACCAGTAGATGGCTAATCTCTTCTGAATTAGTAGCTTTGGAACACTTCAAAATCAGTTGAACAATCTCCAAGAAATTTTACAGTAAATAGTTTCAACCAATGGCAGCCTCAAGTCGAACTGCGAATTCAGTTCAATACTCAAAAAAATCAAGCTTAAACTATGTGAGTCGAATTCACAGATTCAAATCGGTCTATCCCAAATAGTAGTAATGAAGTTAAGTCTTGTATTCGATTAATCAATCACAAATCCCTCAAAATCCAGAAAATGACACAAGTTTAAGCGTAGAGAAATCAGACATGATGCGTCGAGGAGTGTATAGGTTACGCAACACCTTCAGGCACTCAACTCCAGAAATTTGAAGCTGTTCTTCGAGCTTCAGCACCAGAAATTTGATTGTCGACACCAAACAAACGAACCCAAGCTTCAGTCACAACTTCTCGACACCAATTAGAATAAAACCCCAAAACATATTTGTTCAGAAATTCACGAAAACAACGAACCCTAGGTCATCAGAGAGAGAGAGATGGGGGTATCAGAGTTTTTAGCAAGATTTTGAGAAGATGACCTAGGTCATCGAAGAAGAAGAAGATTTTGAGAGAGAGATGGGGGCGGGTACCAGTGAAGAAGAAGATGACTCGGTGTTTTGGGGGTATCGCCTAGCAAATATGCAGTTAATGGAAATTAAGTGCAAAAAGTGTTTTTTATTTTATATGTATTATTAAAATTAATAAAAAATAAAATGAATAGGGGTTATTTTTCCGGATGTAATAAAATTTACGAGGGAAAATAAGGGGGAAACAATAACCGTTCCAATAGAAATTTTTACAACGAAAGCGTTCCCGTAGATAGTTTTATTGGGACGGTTCATATAACCGTTGCTCCAGATGAATCTATGGCAACGGTTGTTTTACAATTGCAACGGTTCTATAGTTAAAGTGTGCTAATATCCCCTAAATGCTATTGTAACGCTTATAACCGTTACCATACATGCTCTATGGCAACGGTTGTTGAACCGTTGCTAAAATAACTGTTGCCATAGGCATATTTTCTGGCAGTGGCAGAGGGATCAGCCCTCCTATTCTACTCCTTCTACCTCAGCACCATCCCAATCAGGTAGGGGTGGTGGTCAGTCTTCTAGAGTTCGCCCCAGGAGTGATGAGCGATCGAGCGGTGGTCCGGCTCGTTTCTATGCACTTCCAGACAAGAGAGATGTTGTTGCTTCAGACGCAGTGATCATAGGTATTATTTCAGTTTGCCACAGGGATGCTTCTGATTTGTTTGATCCCGGGTCTACATACTCCTACGTGTCTTCATATTTTGCCCATCATTTGGGTACGACCCGTGGTTGTCTTGCATTGCCTGTTCATGTATCTACCCCAGTGGGTGATACTATTATTGTGGATCACGTATATCGATCCTGCCTTGTTACTATTGGGGGTCTGGAGACCCGAGTTGATTTGCTGTTGTTGGGTATGGTAGACTTTGGTGTGATATTGGGTATGGATTGGCTATCTCCGTACCATGCTATTCTGGACTCTCATGCCAAGACAGTTACATTGGCTATTCCTGGTATTCCACAGATTGAGTGGCGGGGTTCGACTGATTATGTCCCTAGCCGAGTGATTTCATTCATAAAGGCTCAAAGGATGGTTGAAAAAGGATGCTTATCATATTTGGCATTTGTGAGGGGTGTAGGAGCTGAGATTCCTAGTATTGATTCTGTTCCAGTCGTACGGGATTTTCCAGATATGTTTCCAGCAGACCTGCCGGGCATGCCGCCGGACAGGGATATTGATTTTGGCATTGATCTGGTGCCGGGCACTCAGCCCATCTCTAATCCTCCATATCGTATGACACCTGCTGAGTTAAAAGAATTGAAGGAGCAACTTCAGGAGCTTTTGGATAAGGGATTAATTCGCCCTAGTGTGTCACCGTGGGGTGCACCAGTATTATTTGTTAAGAAGAAAGATGGCTCAATGAGGATGTGTATTGGTTATAGACAGTTGAACAAGGTAACAGTAAAGAACAAGTATCCTCTACCGCGCATTGATGATTTATTTGATCAGCTCCAGGGAGCGAGGGTGTTCTCGAAGATTGATCTTCGTTCAGGCTATCACCAGTAGAAGATTACAGATTCTCATATTATGAAGACAACATTCAGGACGAGATATGGGCACTATGAGTTTCTTGTGATGTCTTTTGGGCTGACCAATGCCCCAGCCGCGTTCTTGCACTTGATGAACAGTGTGTTCCGGCCGTATCTGGATTCCTTTGTGATTGTGTTTATTGATGA
>MU668405.1:57647-125950 GCA_026770625.1 Nicotiana glauca
GAGCACTTAATCATTCACTTCACCTATGGGGTAAGTTCCCCCTCACAGAATTAGAAAGGAGACTCACCTCGCTCCAAAGACTCGAAATCGGCATTCTACATCCTCCCGAAGTCTTGAACCAATGCACAATACACCCAAACTAGCCAATTAACAACAAACTAATGAAAATATACTCAAATACTTGTTAACAATTCAAATTATATGAATTTCCAACTTCGTTTAGTGAAATGACCAAAATGCCCTCAGGCCCACGTGCCCGGAATCCAAATTTTCTCAAAGGTAAAAGTTACCCATGACCTTAGGAATTCAAATATATAATTTTATCCTAATTCCATACTCAAAATCGTGGCTAAAATCCAAGTTTTATAATTTTCTAGGTTTTTCAACCAAAACCCGATATTTACACTAATTCCATGCTTAATCTCCATATATAATTAATGTATTTAACACAAAACTAGTAGAAATCACTTACTCCATGCTTGATGACGAAAATGATGCTCAAAGCTGCTCCAGAAATCGCTCCCATGGAAGAAAAATGAAATAAAATGAGCCCAAATCGGATTTTTTTAAAACATTCTGCCCCAGTCGATTTTCGCTTTTGCGGTCCTGGGACCGCTTACGCGGAAAAAAATCCACTTCTGTGGTCACCCTCCTAGGCTGCCCCTTCTGCTTCTGCGATTCTCCGACCGCAGGTGCAGTTCCGCTTATGCGGCTACTCGACCGCATCTGCGGTCCTCTTCACTGATGGCCAAAACCGCTTCTGCGGTCCAATTATCGCCTCTGTGAGGGCCGATTCTGCGGTTCCATTTCCGCAGAAGCGGAAATATCAGATACCCGCAGCTTAGCATTTTCCAAAAATAAAATTTTGATCCGTTAACCACTCGGAATCTACCCGAGGCCCCCGGGACCCCAACCAAACATACCAACCAATCCCAACACACATTCCAGACTTGCTCGAGGCTTCAAATCACATCATACAAAGCTAAAATCACAAATTACACCCCAAATTCAAGATTTATGAACTTTGAAGTTTAAACTTCTATTTCCGATGTTTAAACCTATCAAATCACGTCCGATTGACTTCAAATTTTGCACACAAGTCATATTTGACATTACGGACCTACTCTAACTTCCGGAATTCAATTCCGACCCCAATATCAAAAAGTCAACTCCCCGGTCAAACTCTCCAAAACCTTCAACTTTCTATCTTTAGCCAAATGGCTTCAAAATGGTCTACGGACCTCCGAATTAACTTTCGATCGTGCCCCCAACTCCAGAATAATTATACGGAGCTATTCACAGTCTCAAAATTCCAAACGGACGTTGATAACACTGATATGCACTTCAAACCAAACTTATGAAATTTCTTCTAAAATACTAACTTCCACAATAGGCGCCAAAATGCTCCCGGGTTATCCAAAATCCAATCCGGGCATACGCCCAAGTCCGAAATCATCATACGAACCTGCTGAAACCTTTGGATCCCAATTCCTAGGTCGTTTACTCAAAATTTCAATCCTAGTTCATTCTTCCAACTTTAAGCTTCCGAAATGAGAATTCTCTTCCCAAACCAACTCTGAATTTCCCGAAATCAAATTCTGACCGTGCGTACAAGTCATAATACCTGAAATGAAGCTGTTCATGGCCTCCGACTGCTGAACGGAGTGCTGGTACTTAAAACGACCAGTCGGGTCGTTACAACTACTATGGATTATCAGGTATGGATACCCATATCCTTGGCAAAGACTGGACCTTCTTTATCTCATTTATTATTTGCAGATGATATTATCCTCACCTCACAAATTACACCTCCTACATGTCAATCAATGCTTAGTATTATTCTCAACTTTACTAATCAATCAGGGTCAATCTATTTATTTTGATAAATAAAAAATATATTTCTCCAAAAATTGCCACCCTAATACTAGGAATATCATTATGAAACTCTTTCATAAGAAAGAGGGTCGTAGTTTTGTAAAGTACTTGGGTTTTCCTATTTTTACAAAGAGGCCTCTAAAAGTTGACTATCAATTTCTTCTTGATAATTTTAAAATAAAATTAGCAGGCTGGAAAATGAATTGTTTTCCCGAGCAGGAAGACTCACTTTAATCAAATCAGTCTTTAATTAACTACCTAATCATTTAATGCAACATCTAAAATTACCTACCTCCATTTTAAACCATCTTAATAGCTACCAGAGGAATTTCCTTTGGGGAAAAACAGATCAAAAGAAAAAATTATATCTTCTTAAGTGGTCTACAATCACGCAACCTTTGGAAATTGGAGGTCTAGGTATCCAAAGTATTATTTATAAAAATAAATCACTCCATGCAAGTCTTGCATGGAGAATGTTTAAAAATCCACATCAGTTATGGGCACAGGTTTTATTACACAACTATGTATGACCAAAACAACTACCTTGTTATAATAGCTCTTTTATTTGGCGAAATATTATTAATGGATGGAAATATTGTAGATTAGGTTGTAAATGGAATATTGCAATGGGACAACATGTTCATTTTTGGACTGACCCCTGGCTTAGCCATAATTTCATACTTAGAGGCAATATGTATGGCCCTATGCCTAAATTTGAGGAAACTAAATTGGTCTCTAGTTATTACTTTAATAATAAATGGAACCTAGACAACCTCCTCTTTGAATTACCGTTACATATACTGTCTATCATCCATAATCTATATATGCCTATTCATGCTACTAACTTTGATAAAATATACTGGAATTTAACGGATAATGGACTTTTCTCAGTTAAGTTTATGTACAGGTGCTACTACTTCTTTGATCAATTACTTTATGTGGATTTGGACACTCCCCATTCCCCCTAAAATATCTTTTATCATTTGGTTACTATGTCATAACAGACTCGCCACAGCTGTTTACCTTACACAACTAGGTATTACTAGCTCAATAGTTTGTCCACAATGTCATCAGTGTAATGAAATAATTCCTCATTTATTCCACTCTTGCGTTCCTAATGTGATTCTTTGGAAATCATTCAAAATAGAACCTTCCAACAGCACATTGGTGGTTCTCAAACTGAGATTATGCCTTGGTTATACAAGCTTGTCCATAGACTTTTATATTCTACACCTTATAATATCCCCTCACAAATTCTAATTACTTTTGCATTATGGGAAATATGGATTCAAAGGAATAAGTTTATTTATGAACATAAAAAAATGACTTAAATGTCCATTCTTTATTAGGGAAGGTAGCTGAATATTACTTTGTAACAAATCAATCTAGGAAAAAGAAATCAAAGTCTCCTATATATATTAAATGGCATCTACCAGACCATGTGTTTTACAAATTAAATATTGATGGTTCTTGTTGTCCGTCTCCAAGCAAATATGGAATTGCTGGTGTTATTCGCAACCATCAAAGTAATTGGGTCATAGGCTTTGCAGGGTCTGTCACAGAAGGTACTTCTATACAAATAGAACTTGTTGCACTCATCAAAGGCATACAACTTGCCTTTCAACAAAAGTTCCTTCCACTCATCGTTGAGAGGGATGCCCAAGCAGTAATTGGTACGTTAAGCTCGCCTGCAATGAGCTTTATTAATATTGTTAATGTGAGCATGTAATTTTTGCCTCGTTTAATTGCTCCTATAAAATTCATTAGAATTAGGATTTTTTTCTTTTATTATTTAAATTTTATGAAATTAATTACATGATTTTGTGTTTTATTTGCATTCTGTTTGTGCATTATTAATGAATATAATTCGTAAAAATACAAAAATAGTATACTTGCATTTAGAACCTCATTTCACTATTCCTATTAGTCAATTAGCATTACGAAAATGGAGAAAAAAATAACAAAAATTGTCCTTTTTACATTTTTTCCTTTCATTTCACTTTTTGTTTAATTCTCTTTTTTTAGGATCTAGTTAATCTTAGAAAATTTAATCAATTTAATTTTAGATTTAAATTAGGTTTATTTTATTTTGCATCCAACAAAATGAAAATCAAAATAAAATAAATACTTTTGAATAAAAGGAATTGAAAAGAAAAGAAAAGAAATAAAAGGATTGAAAAGCTGTATTATAATTTGGGCCAAATTCAACACCAGCCCAAACAAGCCCTTCCCCAACCAGTTCAAAATTAGCCCAAATCCATGAGCTATCCCGGTTTATCCTCGGATCAATACAATGATGCCGTTTGAATGGGTAATTATTCCTGGACGTCGAGGATCTTTGATCCTACGGTCAGGAACTGGGGTGTTTTGAGTATAAAAATATCTGAAAAGCCTACCCCCATCCACCGTCTCTCTTTCACCCCACTCTATCAGAGACTCCTCTCACCACCTTCCGCCGCAAAACGCCGCCGAAAATCGCCCACGGCGGCGGCGAAGCTCCAATCAACCCCAAACTTACACCCCTACACCATCTCAACCCCATCATTACAAATCCAACCTTGATTTCTTTCAAATCCCAACCAAACACCTCAAATATTTGAAACTCTAGACGCCGTCGCCGCCGTCGCCGCCTCACACGGCGGCGATCACCCAAATCCGTCCAAATTAACACCCTTGAACCGCCTTCCTCTACTCTATCCAAATTCCCAAACCCCGTCCCTCGAATCATCACCAAACTCCTCGAATATCAAGTTAAAAGTTCAGCCAAAACCCCAAATTCTCCAAATCCCACCAAATCAATATTATACAACCTGCTCACTTCCCTCATGTTGAATCCATTGTCAGTAGCATTAGAATCTTTCTGGAGTAGTCTGAAGTTTAAATCTGAGAAGTTGCATGACTGTAGATGTTATATATCAGTAATTTTTTTTATTTTATTCGATTATTTCTTTTGTTAATAATGCTGCCTCTTTTGATTTTGTTTTGTTATGATGTTTGTTGATAGATTAATTTGTAATTTTTTCTTAAATTCTTTTTCTTTTTTATCACCTGTAGATTTTTCCTTTATATGCATTAGTTTTCTAATTTTTTTTGATCTTGTTCATCTCAGTATTTTATTTCTTTTTAGGATTGATTTATGGTTTGATTGGTTTTATTTTATCATTTTTGATTCCTATTTTAACTACTTGGTTCGATTAGTTTGATAAATATGATTAATATTGCTGCCCTTGTGAATTTTTTCATTTGATTGAATTCTTCTTCTCATACTAATGCTGTTTTAATGTTGATCGTTCCTTAATTTGTTTAATTGCTAATAAATAATAGTAGTTTGCAATCCGAAAATCAGTACTTAGTTAGTGTTAAGATTTGTGTTGGAATTTGTTTAGCTGATTAATTTTCATAATTATTAGTTTAGCCACAGTTAGTTAGAGAGGCTAGGATAATTAACATAAGTTGGTAATTTTAGGAACAATTCAGGGGTACTACAGGTATTTTCACTTAAGGAATATTGTTGTAATAGGGAATAGAACTCCCTAGAAGCTTCTAGGTGGGGATCAAAATGAAATTTTAGAAAAGTTAGTAGTGTAAATTGAGAAACAAGTCAGTAAATATGAGACCAATTAGTTAAAACTAAAAATAAAAGAGGGGAAAAATTGGGTAAATGAAAATCTGTTCCCTTTAATTTTGCCTATAAAAGGCAGTCCCCACAGCCTTCTTTTACAGGTTTACATATGAAAATTTCCCCCAAAGCTTCCATAAGGTCAAACCTTTGAAAATTTGAAAATTCAAAAATCCTAAACCAAAAGCTGAAGTTTCAACATCTGAAAAGTTCATTTTCAAATCTCTGTTCTTAAAAAAAAACCAAAAAATAGCAATAAACTCCAAAAAAAAAATGTAATTCCATTGAAATTACCCTTAGATTAGTTGCAAATTTCATTTGTTAATTTGAATTCCTAGCTTAGATAGGGATACATTTCTAATTGCTGAAGTTCAGAGGTTATCCTAGGTGATTTCGAGGTATTTTGGGTGTATTCAAGCTATTTTTGGTTGGTTTACTGGATGAAATTGGTCCTGGGTTGGTTGATATTGCTTCTAGATTTATAACATTATCTCAAGCATTTGATTCCTGTTGCTGTACTGCTGTGACACTGCTGACTGTCCATTTTTCCTTATTTTGCCTCGATTTCCAGGTACACTTTAAAACCTCAAGTGTTGTGAGACTGGATCCATCTGTATGACTGCTTTTTGAGGAGGAATATTGAAGAATTTCTTTGTTTTCCTTTATTTTACATGAAGATGTTCTGATTTGTATACTTAGACGTTAATTCAATAGTGTTATTTAGACTATTACTTATTTTGTACTAATTGGACTGTATGAACTATAATTTGTAGCTTTAGTTGGACTTTATGAGTAAAAAAATAGTCGTAGCTGTTTTCAACTAGGCTGTAGAATAATTCGAAGTTAAGCAGGTCTGGTAGTTTGAACATAATGTCTGCCTCAGTATAACGTGGTTAATCTCCTATGTTAGTTAACATTTAGAATTCAAAGTATTATACATTGGAGACTGATACTGAAATTAATTTGCTCATACCAATGCTATGTTCAGGCTAAATAAATGTTTGTAACAGGAATACTTTATCCATTTTAGCTTAATTATGTTTTGATTGGTTTCAGTTTTTGGGTATTTTGTCGACCTGAAATTTAAAAATAGACTAAATGTTAATTAGAAGTAGAATTTAAAACGAACTTGTGTATCTACATTAATGTGAAACAAATGGCTCCTGTTATTATGAATGTTACGTTTGAGCTTCAACTTCAATAAGGATTTTTAGTTTTACAATTGAACAAGTGTGCTAATTTGGCACTTACCGACTTGAACAAATCTACAATCTTCTTATTTGATGGATTTAGCTTTAGAAACAAGATTAATGGCTTTAAGAGCCTGACTGTTTATTGTACCAGGCCAGTAGGCCCAACTCAAATTTGGCAATGCTGTTTGAGCTTGCTGTTTGGTTAAGGCTCTGCAGCCCACTCTAATTAGTTGGGCCTTGATCCCACCAGCACCTGGCCCAATCCCAATTCTGGACGGCCTTCTCGTTCAGGGCCAGTTTCGAGGCCAAAAGACGGAAAATCTTCATGGGGACTATTTGTTTAAATTTAAATATAAGTTTTCGACTCCCGAAGCTAAGTAGTACATTTGAATTAAGAAGTTTCTTATTGTTTAAACGTGGACTTGAGCTTGAGGCCCGAAATCCTTAAAGGTTTCAAACAATAGTAATTAATAGTGTTAATAGAAAATAATAGTCCCTTTTAGGATGGCCCTTTAAAAATAAAATGAGGTGCGCTACGCGAAATAAAACTCATAAATTTCGTGGCCCTCTTTAAATGTTTATATTAAAATACGTAGAACTTGGGACGTGCCATTTAGCAAACTTTCATGGCCTCCCGCAAAGTTAATAATACGTTAGTCGCTTTAGGTGCACTTTTTAATAACTTTACCTTCCTAAATACGGGTGTGCATTTCATGCAACCCAAATCCAAATCACAAAACGTTAAATAAAATGTGTCGAGGATCCGAGTTCATTTCATGTGACGTGATCCCAAAACACATTTAAACGACGTTCACTTTCTTAAAATATTTTAATTGAACGCGGTGAATAATTCTAAAATTGCACTATAGGATAACATGTATAGAAAAATCAGATTTTTAGCCATTTATAATAGTTTAAGCGACCGTGCTAGTACCGCGGGATCCGAGGGTGCGTAACACCTTCCCTCGGGTCAACAGAATTCCTTATTCAGAATTTTTGGTTTGTAGACTCCAATAGGGAAGTCAAAAATTTTCTTCTATTTGGGATTCAAATTAAGCCGCTGACTTGGGACACCAAAAGCCAAACCTGTCACAAGTGGCGAACCTAAATAAATAAATAATCACATTTCGAATAATGTCCCTTTAAATGGAAAAACTCCCTTATACATTATCCTTCGGGCTAGGTGTGTAAAAAAGGAGGTGTGATAGTTAATGACTGCAGGCCCTTGCTCTGACAACTGGATAGCCCATCAGTACAAGTTATCTTCAGAGAGAAAAACTGTGTAGCAGATAAATTAGCTAAATATGGTGCAACAAATGTACAGGAGCACTGCCTACTTTTTGAAACATCTCCACTTTTTGCTATTTCTTATTTCGAACAAGATCACCAGGTCACACTCCACATCAGGATGTCTCAGCAGCTTTGTAGGAATGTTGCACAATCTCTCTCTGGATCAGATGGTTTAGCTAGTGTGTGTAATAGTATTACTTCCTTAGTAGACTCTACTTCCAGTTTGTATGCTTCAGAAAGTGTGTGTGCTCGTACAACTCCTTTAATAGCTTTTATTTCCAGTACTAGTTTAGTATCTATGTGACGATCCGGCCCGTCGTCACATGAGTTACCGCCCCGTTTCCCCCACATTCTGCTTCATTAGGATTCAATATCAGTATTTGAGTTGGTTGAATAGAATTGGATTGGTTTTAGTTGGAAATGAGACACTTAGTCTCTTACAGGGGAGCTTATTTTGAAAAGTCAACTGGAAGTTGACTATTTAGTTAGAGGTCTCGGATGGAAATTCTGATGATTCGGTTTGCTTCGGGCGATGATTTGTGACTTAAGAGTGCAATCGGAATTGAATTTGGAGGTCCGATGTAGAATTAGGCTTGAATTGGCTAAGTTTGAATTTTGGCAAATTCTGGTGGGTAGATGAGATTTTGATCCGAGGGTTGGAATGAAATTCCGAGAGTTGCAGTAGCTTTGTTAGGTGATTTTGGAGATGTCTGCAAATTTTCAGGTCATTCGGACATCGTTTGGTCTGGTTTTTGATTGAATGCGCATTTTGAAAGTTTTGGTGAAAACTAGGCTTGAATCCGGTGTATTTATTTGGTTTTAGCATTGTTTGACGTGTTTTGAGGATTGGAACAAGTTTGAATAAGGTTATGGGATGTGTTGGTGTTTTTGGTTGAGGTCCCGGGGGCCTCGGTGTGATTTCGGGTGGTTAAACACGAGTTTTGGAAGGATGTTGCAGGTCTGAAACTTCTACCTTCTGGTGTTTCCGCATCTGTGGAACAGGAGCCGCAGAAGCGGTTCCGCAGATGCGGTGGGATGGCCGCATAAGCAGTTAGGCATCGCCCAGGGCAATTCCACATAAGCGGACTTAGGGGTCGCTTCAGCGGTTCCGCTTAAGCGGATAATTCACCGCAGAAGCGGTCGATGGAGGACCGAAAAAGCGGATGCAGAGTCGCATAAGCAGTCCCATGAATTTTTAAGTGAGACCGCACAAGCGGTCAATTTGTCGCATAAGCAGTACTGCAGGTGCAGTTAAATGACCGCAGAAGCAAAAATCGGGCCTGTGTTTAATGAACAATGTTCGCGAATTTAATTTAAGAAGTTAAGAAAATATTTGGGACTTCGACTAGGGTTGTTCTTGGGCGATTTTGAGGAGAAATCGAAGGAGCTTCATTAGGTAAGAACTATTAGCCTCGAAATATGTTATTTTGGTGTAAAAACCATTGATTAATCACTGAATTTCAAGTATTTAATGGTTAAAAATAGAGGTTAGGGCTTGAAAACTCAAGAGAGTTTAAATATGAGTTTGGAGGGGCAAACGTACTCCGATTTTTGTAAATTTGATATGTATAAATTCATGGCGAGACGGGAAATCCAGTGATGTAAATTTTGGAGTTTTTTGAGAAGTGGGTCCGGGGCTCGGGTTTTGCCAACTTCGTGATTTTTAGTATTTTTCGAGTAATTTCGATTGGGTTATGTTTCTTTAACATATAGTAATGTATTCGTTGTGGTTTTGACTAGATTCGGCGTGCGAGGAGGTCGATTCAAGAGGAAAGGGCATTGCGGACAAGTCTATGGCCGGTTTGAGGTGAGTAATAGATGTAGATGATGACCTGAGGGTTTGAAACCCCGGTATCTCACATTGTGACGCTGTATTGAGGCGAGACACGTACTATATGGAGAGTGCGGGGTCGTTTGAGGACGGAACAATGGCTTAGTCCGTCCGAGTGATGTCTGTAGTGTGTTATTAACTAGAAATTGGCCGGTAAACATGCTACTTGGATTGTTATGGACATATTTGGGCTGCGTGCCAACTATTTGGATCCCTTAGGGATTATTATCACTGTTGCCAGGAAAGTGAGCATGTTTCTATGATTTCAGTCCTGAGTTAAATACTGTCTAGAAATGATTAGCAAATCTTCTAAGGTTTTAATCACTTAAACTATAATACCTGTTAAATGGAACTGAAAATGGCAAACATGATTGTGCCTATGTGGCTTGCATGCATATATAACTGGATTGATTGTAGACCGGGCTACACGCCGCAGCGAATGCTACTATGTCATTACGCTTGGGCTGCAGGAGCCCCTCCGGAGTCTGAACCCCCACAGTGAGCGCGGGTACCCAATGGATCGGGTTGTACGCCGCAGCGGTCATCTATTTGATTATCTGTCGTTGATTACTGTTGTTTCATCCTTTAGTGTGCTAAGTGGTTAGTTTCAGTTTTGCATTGTGGTATTTCGGGATTTCTTACTTTCAGTCATTATATATGTCTATTACCACTGAGTTAGAAGTACTCACTTTACTCCCTGCACCATGTGTGCAGATTCAGGTGTTCCGGAGACTTAGTTGAGCAGTCGCTGTCTATCAGAGTTTTATCATAGTTGTCGAGGTAGTTGCCTGACGTTCGCAGGACCCGACTTCTCCCCTTTTTATTCAGTTTTATTTTCGCATTCCAGACTTATGTATTTTCGAATATTTGTTACTCCATTGTTTAGAGGCTCTAGACTTGTGACCCCAGATTCTGTTTGGAGTGTTTCATCGGATATTTCAGTCTGTTCCATATTGTCTTCATTATAAACATCGGATTATTATTTTTAAACTGTTAAATTCCCTTAAATTGTCGGTAATGAGTTATCAGGTTGGGTTCGTGAGTGATAATTGGTCAGGTTTGCCTAGCTATATGGTCGGGCGCAACCACAACTGAGATTGGGGTCGTGACAAGTTGGTATCAGAGCCTAGGTTACTAGGCCTCACGAGTCATGAGCCGGTTAGTAGAGTCTCACGGATCGGTACATAGACGTCTGTATTTATGCTCGGGAGGCTACAGAACCTTTAGGAAATACTTCACTTTCTTGAAATTTTTGTCGTGCGACTTTGTTGGTCCGAGAACTAAATTTCTGTATTCTATTCTCTTGCAGATGGCGAGAGCCCGTGCTATCGGACGTGGCGGACGACCACCTTTGGCACCCGCTAGGGGCCATGGTCGCGATCGTGGTCGAGGCGGACCAGTGAAGGCAGCACCTGCAGACCCACCAGCTGCCCAGGTTCAGGACCAGCCTCCAGCTATAGATGCTCCAGCAGCACCTGTTCAGGCACCGGCAGTGCCCATTGTGATTCCTGGTCTTCAAGAGGCTTTGGCTCAGATCTTATCCGACTGCACTGACCTGGCTCAGGCCGTATAAGCCACTACTACAGCAACTACTTCTCAGACCGGGGGTGGTCAGCAGACCCCCGCTGCTCGCACACCCGAGCAGGGTGTCCAGGGATTGCAGACACCGGGAGTTGCCCCAGTTGCACTAGTTGCCCCCGTTGTGCCAGTGGCACCAGCTCCAGATTTTGTGGTTTCGGCTATGCCAGATGACGAGCACTGTCGACTGGAGAGGTTCGGCAGGCTTCAGCCTCCGACGTTCAGTGGTACAGAGGGCGAGGATGCCCAGGGATTTCTGGACAAGTGTTAGCGTATGCTTCACACAGCATGGATATTGGAGTTGAGTGGAGTAGCTTTTACTACTTTCTAATTCTCAGGGCTTGCATTTACTTGGTGGGAGGAGTTTGAGAGGCGTAGGCCTGTTGGAGCAGCGCCCCTTGCTTGGCAGCAGTTCTCCGCTCTTTTTCTGGAGAAGTATGTACCGCAGTCTCACAGGGAGGAGCTGCGTTGTCAGTTGGAGTGGCTGGTTCAAGGGGACATTACTGTGACCCGGTATGAGTTGAGGTTTACGCAGCTAGCTCGGCATGCTACTTTGATGATCCCGACTGATCGGGAGAGGATTAGGAGGTTCATGGATGGCCTCAACTATCCCATTCGTATTTTGATGACTAGAGAGAGAGGGGGTTGTGGCCGTCTTGTTTGAGGAGGTATTTGATATGGATCGGTAGATTGAGACAGACCGTCGTCGGGAGCATGAGGAGAGGGAGGCCAAGAGGCCTCGAGGTTCAGGTAGCTTCAGCGGTGCTTCGTCTAGGGGCCAGTTCTAGTACAGCAGAGGTCGTTCCTTCAGACCTCCTCAGTCAGGTCGCACAGAGTCCAGTGGGGCTTTTTCAGGCCATGGTCACCAGGGTTATCAGTAGGGCCAGTCTTCACTTAGCGCCCTTCCAGCTCAGAGTACTACTACTGCTTCTTCAACCCAGGGTTCATCTGCAGCGAGGGGTTCCCTTCAGTCCCCTTCTCCAGCTCCAGGTCGTTGCTACGAGTGTGGTGAGTTGGGTCATATGAGGAGACAGTGTCCTCGGCTCCGTAGTAGGCAGTTCCACCAGAGGGATCAGCCCTCATCTTCTGCTCTTATTTCTTCAGCACCCACCCAGTTAGCTAGGAGTGGGGGCCAAGTAGCCAGAGGTCGCCCCAGGGGTGAAGACCGAACTAGCAGTGGTCAGGCTCGATTCTATGCTCTTCCAGATAGGAAGGATGCCATTGCATCTGATGCCGTCATCATAGGTATTATCTCAGTCTGCCACAGGGATACTTTTATCTTATTTGATCCCGGATCTACCTATTCCTATGTATCTTCATATTTTGCTCATCATTTGGGTATGACCTGTGGTTGTCTTGCCTTGCATGTGCATGTATCTACCCCGGTGGGCGATACTATTATTGTGGATCATGTATATCGATCTTGTCTTGTTACTGTTGGGGGTCTGGAGACCCGAGTTGATTTGTTGTTGTTGGGTATGGTAGAATTTGATGTGATTCTGGGTATGGATTGGCTATCTCCGTACCATGCTATTCTGGACTGTCATGCCAAGACAGTTACGTTGGCCATTCTGGGTATTCCGAGGATTGAGTGGCGAGGTTCGACCGATTATGTTCCCAGCAGGTGATTTCCTTCTTAAAGGCACAACGGATGGTTGGGAAAGGATGTCTATCATATTTAGCAATTGTGAGAGATGTTGAAGCTAAGACTCCTAGTATTGATTCTGTGCCCATTGTGAGAGAGTTTCCATATGTGTTTCCAGCAGACTTGCCGGGCATGCCGCCGGATAGGGACATTGATTTCAGTATTGATCTGGTGTCGGGCACTCAGCCCATCTCTATTCCTCCCTATCATAAGGCACCAGAAGAGTTAAAGGAATTGAAAGAGTAGCTTCAGGAACTCCTAGAAAAGGGGTTCATTCGCCCGAGTGTGTCACCGTGGGGTGTACCGGTCTTATTTGTAAAGAAGAAGGATGGCACAATGAGAATGTGCATTGATTACAAACAGTTGAACAAGGTGACAGTGAAGAACAAGTACCCACTACCCCGTATTCAGGATTTGTTTGATCAACTTCAGGGAGCAAAGGTATTCTCTAAGATTGATCTTCGATCAGGCTATCACCAGCTGAAGATTAGGGATTCAGACATTATGAAGACGACTTTCAGGACGAGATATGGGTACTATGAGTTTCTTGTTACGTCATTTGGGCTGACTAATGCCCCAGCCACATTCATGCACTTGATGAACAGTGTATTTTGGCCGTATCTGGATTCATTTGTGATTGTGTTTATTAACGATATTCTGGTGTACTCGCGTAGCCAGAAGGAGTACGCGCAGCACTTGAGGGTGGCATTGCAGAGATTGAGAGAGGAGATGCTTTATGCAAAGTTTTCCAAATGTGAGTTCTGGATTAGTTCCGTGGCTTTTCTGGGACACGTGGTGTCCAGTGATGGTATTCAGGTTGACCCAAAGAAGATTGAGGCAGTGCAGAGTTGGCCCAGGCCTTCCTCATCTACTGAGATTCAGAGTTTCCTCGGTTTGGCGCGTTATTACCGCAGGTTCATTCAGGGTTTTTCATCTATTACTTCACCTTTGACGAAGTTGACATAGAAGAATGCTCCATTTGTATGGTCCGATGAGTGCGAGGAGAGCTTCCAGAAGCTCAAGTCAGCTTTGACCACAGCTCCGGTATTAGTATTTCCATCAGCTTCAGGTTCTTACATGGTGTATTGTGATGCTTTGAGAGTAGGGATCGGTTGTGTATTAATGCAGGAGTGTAGAGTTATTGCTTATGCTTCTCGTCAGTTAAAGCCCCATGAGAAGAACTACCCTGTTTATGACTTAAAGTTGGCTGCTATAGTTCATGCCTAGAAGATTTTGAGGCACTATCTATATGGCGTATCTTGTGAGGTGTTCACTGACCATCACAGTCTTCAGCACTTGTTTAAGTAGAAGGATCTTAATTTGAGGCAACGGAGATGGCTTGAGTTACTCAAGGACAATGATATCACCATTTTGTATCATCCGCGAAAGGCCAATGTAGTTGACGATGCCTTGAGCCGAAAGGCAATCAGTATGGGTAGTTTGGCATACATTCCAGTTGGGTAGAGGCCCTTTGCAGTTGACGTTCAGGCCTTGGCCAATCAGATGGTGAGGTTAGATATTTCTGAGCCCAGTCGGGTGTTGGCTTGTATGGTATCTCGGTCTTCCTTGTATGATCGCATTAGAGAGCGTCAGTATGATGATCCACATTTGCTTGTCCTTAAGGACAGAGTTCAGCATGATGATGCCAGGGATGTGACTATTGATAGTGATGGTGTGTTGAGAATGCAGGGCCGGATTTGCGTGCCCAATGTGGACGGGCTTCGGGAGTTGATATTGGAGGAGGCCTATAGCTCACGGTATTCTATTCATCCAAGTGCCGCGAAGATGTATCAGGATTTGAGGCAGCATTACTGGTGGAGAAGAATGAAGAAGGACATTGTGAGTCATGTAGCTCAGTGCCTCAACTGTCAACAGGTCAAGTATGAGCATCAGAGGCCCGATGGTGTGCTTCAGCGCATGGATATTCCCGAATGGAAATGGGAGAGGATTACTATGGACTTCGTGAGTGGTCTCCCTCAGACAGCGAGGAAGTTTGATTCAGTCTGGGTCATTGTGGATCGGCTGACCAAGTCCGTACACTTCATTCCGGTGTGTACTACCTATTCTTCGGAGCGGTTAGCGGAGATTTTTATCCGGGAGATTGTACGGTTCCATGGGGTCCCAGTTTCTATTATATCAGATAGGGGTACTCAGTTTACCTCTCAGTTCTGGAGGACTTTTCAGCGAGAGTTGGGTTCACAGGTAGAGTTGAGCACAGCGTTTCATCCTCAGATGGACGGCCAGTCCGAGCGTACCATTCAGATATTAGAGGACATGTTGCATGCTTGTGTTATTGACTTTGGAGGTTCTTGGGCTGATTACTTGCCTCCTGTAGAGTTTGCTTACAACAACAGCTATCAGTCTAGCATTCAGATGGCACCGTATGAGGCCTTATATGGGAGACGGTGTAGATCTCCGGTTGGTTGGTTTGAGCCCGGCGAGGCTAGGTTGTTGGGGACAGAGTTGGTCCAGGATGCGTTAGATAAGGTAAATTTGATTCAGGAGAGACTTCGCACAGCCCAGTCATGTCAGAAGAGTTATGCGGACCGGAAGGTTCGAGATGTATCTTATTCGGTGGGTGAGAAGGTCTTGTTGAAGGTTTCGCCTATGAAAGGCATTATGAGGTTTGGAAAGAAAGGCAAGCTGAGTCCACGGTTCATTGGACCTTTTAAGATACTTAGGAGGATTGGGGAGGTGGCCTATATGCTTGCTTTGCCACCCAGCTTGTCGGGAGTTCACCCGGTGTTCCATGTTTCTATGCTCCGGAAGTATGTTGGGGACCCGTCTCATGTGTTAGACTTCAGCATGATCCAGTTGTATGAGGACTTGACCTACGATCTGGAGCCAGTAACTATCTTGGGTCGCCGGGTTCGAAAGTTGAGATCAAAGGACATAGCTTCGGCGAAGGTGCAGTGGAGAGGTCGGCCCATAGAGGAGGCCACTTGGGAGACCGAGCAGGAGATGCGGAGCAGATATCCTCACTTATTTGAGACTCCAGGTATGTTTCTTGACCCGCTCGAGGACGAGCGTTTGTTTTAGTTGGGGAGGATATGACGACCCGGCCCGTCGTCACGTGAGTTACCACCCTGTTTCCCCCATATTCTACTTTACTAGGATTCAATATCAGTATTTGAGTTGGTTGATTAGAATTGGATTGGTTTTCGTTGGAAATGAGACACTTAGTCTCTTAAATGGGAGCTTGTTTTGGAAAGTCAACTGGAAGTTAACTATTTAGTTAGAGGTCTCGGATGGAAATTTTGATGATTCGGTCAGCTTCGGGGGATGATTTGTGACTTAAGAGTGCAATTGGAATTGAATTTGGAGGTCCGGTGTAGAATTAGGCTTGAATTGGCTAAGTTTGAATTTTGGCGAATTCCGATGGGTAGGTGAGATTTTGATCCGAGGGTCGAAATGGAATTCCGAGAGTTGCAGTAGCTCCGTTAGGTGATTTTGGATATGTCTTCAAATATTCAGGTCATTCGGACATCGTTTGGTCGGGTTTTTGATTGAATGCTCATTTCAAAAGTTTTGATGAAAACTAGGTTTGAATCCGGTGTATTTATTTGGTTTTAGCGTTGTTTGACGTGTTTTGAGGATTGGAACAAGTTTGAATAAGGTTATGGGATGTGTTGGTATTTTTGGTTGAGGTCCCAGGGGCCTCGATGTGATTTTGTGTAGTTAAACGGGAATTTTGGAAGGAAGTTGCAGGTCTGAAACTTCTACCTTTTGTTGTTTCTGCTTCTGCGGAACAGGAACCGCAAATGCGGTAGGATGGCCGCATAAGCGGTTAGGCGTGTCCCAGGGCAATTCCGCATAAGCGGACTAAGGGGTCGCTTAAGCGGATAATTCACCGCAGAAGCGGTCGATGGAGGACAGCAAAAGCGGATGCAGAGTCGCATAAGCGGTCCCACGAATTTTTAAGTGAGACCGCACAAGCGGTCAATTTGTCGCATAAGCGGTACCACAGGTGCGGTTAAATGACCGCAGAAGCGGAAATCGGGCATGTGTTTAATGAACAGTGTTCGCGAATTTTAGAAGTTAAGAAAATATTTGGGACTTCGACTAGGGTTGTTCTTGGGCGATTTTGAGGAGAAATTGAAGGAGTTTCATCAGGTAAGAACTATTAGCCTTGGAATATCTTATTTTGGTGTAAAAACCATTGATTAATCACTGAATTTCAAGGATTTAAAGGTTAAAAATGGAGGTTAGGGCTTGAAACTCAAGAGAGTTTAAATATGATTTTGGAGGGGCAAACGAACTCCAATTTTTGTAAATTTGATATGTATAGACTCGTGGCGAGACGAGGAATCCAGTGATGTAAATTTCGGAATTTTTCAAGAAGTGGGCCTGGGGCTCGGGTTTTGCCAACTTCGTGATTTTTAGTATTTTTCAAGTAATTTCGATTGGGTTATGTTTCTTTAGCATATAGTAATGTATTCGTTGTGGTTTTGACTAGATTTGGCGCGCGAGCAGGTCGATTAAAGAGGAAAGGGCATTGCGGACTAGTCTACGGCTGGTTTGAGGTGAGTAATAGATGTAGATGATGACCTGAGGGTTTGAAACCCCGGTATCTCACATTGTGACACTGTATTGAGGCGAGACACACACTCTATGATGAGTGCATGGTCATTTGTGGATGGAACTATGGCTTAGTCCATTCGAGTGATGTCTGTACTGTGTTATTAACTAGAAATTGGCTGGTAAACATCCTACTTGGATTGTTATGAACATATTTGGGCTGCGTGCCAACTATTTGGATCCTTTAGGGATTATTATCACTGTTGCCAGGAAAGTGAGCATGTTTCCATGATATCAGTCCTGAGTTAAATATTGTCTAGAAATGATTAGTAAATCTTCTAAGGTTTTAATCACTTAAACTATAATACCTGTTAAATGGAACTGAAAATGGTAAACTTGATTGTGCCTGTGTGGCTTGCATGCATATATAACTGGACTGACTGTGGACCAGGCTGCACGTCGCAGCGAATTCTACTATGTCATTACGCTTGGGCTGTAGGAGCCCCTCCGGAGTCTGAACCCCCACAGTGAGCGCGGGTACCCAATGGATCGGGCTGTACGCTGCAGCGGTCATGTGCATTGCATTGCATTCATGCATTGATATCTATTTGATATTCTGTTGTTGATTACTGTTGTTTCATTGTTTAGTGTGCTAAGTGGTTAGTTTAAGTTTTGCATTGTGGTATTTCGGGATTTCTTACTTTCTGTCATTATATATGTCTATTACCACTGAGTTGGAAGTACTCACTTTACTCCCTGCACCATGTGTGCAGATTAAGGTATTCCGGAGACTTAGCTGAGCAGTTGCTATCTATCAGAGTTTTATCAGGGTTGTCGAGGTAGCTCCCTGACGTTCGCAGGACCCGACTTCTCCCCTTTTTATTCAATTTTATTTCTGCATTCCAGACGTATGTATTTTCAAATATTTGTTACTCCGTTGTTTAGAGGCTCTAGACTTGTGACCCCAGATTCTGTTGTGAGTGTTTCGTCAGATATTTCCGTCTATTCCGTATTGTCTTTATTATAAACATCGGCTTATTATTTTTAAACTGTTAAATTCCCTTAAATTGTTAGTAATGAGTTATCAGGTTGGGTTCGTGAGTGATAATTGGTCAGGCTTGCCTAGCTATATGGTTGGGCGCCATCACGACCAGGATTGGGGTCGTGACTATCTACTTCCATGTTAGTAAAAGGGATGGTGTGTATGCATCCAATACTCATGTAAATATCTGTTATGATATAATATGTCTATCTTTACAACAAAAAAAACAATGCGGCTAAGTTGTGCAA
This sequence comes from Nicotiana glauca, assembly GCA_026770625.1. NCBI lineage: Eukaryota > Viridiplantae > Streptophyta > Magnoliopsida > Solanales > Solanaceae > Nicotiana > Nicotiana glauca. The sequence goes on from MU668405.1 coordinate 76,487, forward strand.
TTTAATGGAATAAAGAATACTAGAACGTGAATCATGGTTATACCTTTGAAAATTGGGAGAACAACACAGTTACCTACAAAAATAAAATTATTTACCCTTGTCTATGTCACGACTCCAATCTCGATTGTGATGGCGGCCAACATAATTGCTAGGCAAGCCCGACCATTGAATAGAGTTAAATTATCAGATAATATAGTTCCAACCAGTGATAAAAGATAGAGATAGCACGGAAACCACAACAGTTGTCAATACAACTACAAATAGATCTGGGGTCACAAGTCTAGAGCCTTTATGTACAACTGAGTAGCAAAATCTAAACAGAAGAAAGTCTAGGATGCGGAAAAACAAAGGTATAAGGGAGAATTCGGGTCCTGCGGATGCCAGGCAGCTACCTCGACGACTCCGGGATGAATCTGAAAGCAGCTAATAACTCTACTGAGCCTCCGGGACACCTGTATCTGCACACATGGTGCAGGGAGTAAAGTGAGTACTCCAACTCAGTGAGTAATAAACATATATAATGACTGAAGATAAGAAATCGCGAAATATTACAATGTAAAGCTATAACTGACAATTCAGCATATTTAACGGTTAAATAGCAGCAATTCTGTGACCGGTAAATCAGATAAGTGACAATGCATGAATGCAATATAATGCATATGACCACTGCAGCGTACAACCCGATCCATTTTGGTACCCGCGCTCACTATGGGGGTTCAGACTATGGAGGGGCTCCTACAGCCCAAGCGCAATATCAACGTTACATCATTGCGGCGTGCAACCCGATCCATACTCAGTCCAGAATATGCACGTAAACCACTCGGGTAATATTAGAGTAATAGCTCTCAGGTCACAATGTCAGAAAAATGTAGATTAAGTTTCAAATCTTAGAAATATGGCCGAACATTTCAAAACCGTGTTTAAACTCAGGACTGAAATCATTTAACATGCCAAGTGAAATGGAAACAGTGATAATAATCCCTGAAGGATGCAAATGATCGGCACAAAGCCCAAATATATCTATAAAATCCAAGTAGGATGTTTACCAGACAATTTCAAGTCAAGAACATAGTATGAACATCACTCGGGACGGACAAAGTCACAATCCCCAATCACAAACGACCCCGCACTCATCATAGAGTACGTGTCTTGCCTCAATGTGATATTCCGGGGTTTCAAACCCTCAGGTCATCATCTACATCTATTACTCACCTCAAGCTGGCCCAAAATCTAGCTCGCCATGCCTTTTCCCCTCGAATCAACCTCCTCGCGCGTCGAATCTGATCAAAACCACAAGGAATACGTTACAATAGGCTAATGGAACATAACCCAATCGAAAAGACTTGAAAAACATCGAAAATCATGAAGTTGGCAAAACCCGAGCCCTGGGCCCACTTCTCAAAAAATTACAAAATTCACATCATCGGATTCCTCGTCTTGCCACGAGTCCATACATATCAAATTTACCAAAATTGGAGTTCAAATGCCCTTTCAAATCCCAAATTTTCATTTCTAAAACCAAGCCCTAGTTCTTCAAAATTTTACCCAATTTTCAAAGAATTAAAGGTTGATTCTTCAATAAAATGACGTTTCTAGGTCACGAGACTTACCTCCAATCAATTCCCGTCAAAATCCTCTTCAATTTTTACCAAAAAGCTCTTAAGGTGATCAACAATGGAGGAAATGGTGATATAGATGCTGAAGACTACATTGGCCTTTCGCGGATGATACAAAATGGTGATAATATTGTCCTTGAGTAACTCAAGCCATCTCCGTTGCCTCAAATTAAGATCCTTCTGCTTAAACAAGTGTTGAAGACTGCGATGGTCAGTGAACACCTCACAAGATACGCCATATAGATAGTGCCTCAAAATCTTCAAGGCATGAACTATAGCAGCCAACTCCAAGTCATGTATAGGGTAGTTCGTCTCATGGGGCTTCAACTGACGAGAAGCATATGCAATAACTCTACCCTCCCGCATCAACACACATCCGATCCCAACTCTCGAAGTATCACAATACACAGGGTAAAAACCTGAAGCTGATGGCAATACCAATACTGGAGTTGTGGTCAAAGCTGTCTTGAGCTTCTGAAAGATCTCCTTGCACTCATCCTACCATACAAATGGTGCATTCTTCTGCATCAACTTGGTCAAGGGCGAAGCAATAGATGAAAACCCCTAAACAAAGCGGTGATAATAACCCGCCAAACTGAGGAAACTCCGAATCTCAGTAGCTGAGGACGGTATAGGCCAACTCTACACCGCCTATATCTTCTTCGGATCAACCTGAATACCATTACTGGACACCACATGCCGCAGGAAAGCCATATAACCAAGCCAAAACTCACACTTAGAGAACTTTGCATAAAGCTTCTCCTCCCTCAGTATCTGTAATACCACTCTCAAATGTTGTGTGTGCTCCTCCTGGCTATGCGAGTACACCAAGATGTCATCAATAAACACAATCACAAATGAATCCAGATACGGCCGAAATACACCGTTCATCAAGTGCATGAACGCGGTTAAGGCATTAGTCAGCCCGAAAGACATAACCAAAAACTCATAGTGCATATATCCTTCTTGAAAGTCGTCTTTATAATAGCTGAATCCCTAATCTTCAGCTGGTGATATCCTGAACGCAGATCAATCTTGGAGAATACCTTTGCCCCCGGGAGCTGGTCAAACAAATCATCAATATAAGGTAGTGGATACTTGTTCTTCACTGTCACCTTGTTTAGTTGCCTGTAATCAATGCACATTCTCATTGTGCCATCCTTCTTCTTCACAAATAAGACCGGTGCACCCTATGGTGACACACTCGGGCGAATGAACCCCTTATCTGGGAGTTCCTGAAGCTGGCCCTTCAACTTCTTTAACTTTGCTGGTGCCATACGATAGGGAGGAAAAGAGATGGGCTCAGTGCCCCGCACCAGATAAATACTGAAATCAATGTCCCTCTCCGGCGGCATGCCCGACAGGTCTGCTGGAAACACATCAGGGAAATCCCTCACAAGAAGAATAGAATCAAGACTAGGAGTCTCAGCTCTGACATCTCTCACAAAAGCCAAATACGATAAACAACCTTTCCCAACCATCCGCTGGGCCTTTAGGAAAGAGATCACCCTACTGGGTACATAGTCAGTTATACCACGCCACTCAATCCTCGGAACACCTGGTATGTCCAGTGTGACTGTCTTAGCATGACAGTACAGAATAACATGGCACGGAGATAACCAGTCCATGCCCAGGATAACATCAAAATCTACCATGCTCAGCAATAACAAATCAACTCGGGTCTCCAGAACCCCAATAGTCACCAAAAAAGACCGATACACATGGTCTACAACAATAGTATCACTCATCGGGGTAGATACATGCACGGGCAAAGCAAGACAACCACGGATCGTACCTAGATGATGGGAAAAATATGAAGACAGATAAGATTAGGTAGATCTGGGATCAAACAAAATAGAGGCATCCCTGTGGCAGACTGAGATAATACCTGTGATAACAACATCTGATGCAATGGCGTCCCTCCCGTTTGGGAGAGCATAGAATCGAGCCTGACCACCACTAGATCGATCTCCACCCCTAGGGTGGCGCTTAGCTACCTGGCCCCCACTCCTACCTGACTGGGGGGGTGCTGAAGTAGATGGAGTACAAGAGGAGGGCTTATCCCTCTGCTGAGGTCGACCACCACGAAGCCGAGGACACTGTCTCCTCATATGGCCAAACTCACCGCACTCGAAACAACTGCCTGGTACCAGAGAAGGGGACTGAAGGGAACCCCTCGCTACTGAAGAACCCTGGGCTGAAGAGGTAGGAGTAGAGCTCTGTGCTGGGAGGGCACTAAGTGAAGACTGGCCCTGCTGAAATCCCTGAGGACCACGAGCTGAAGAAGCCCCACTATACTCTTGACGAACTGACTGAGGAGGCCTGAAGGAACGACCTCTGCCACGCTGGAACTGGCCCCTAGGCGGAGCACCACTGAAGCTGCCTAAACCTCGAGGCTTCTTAGCCTCCCTCTTTTTACGCTCCCTATGGCGAAACGTATCAATCTCTCGAGCCATGTCAACTACCTCATCCAACGAGGCACCCATAACCCTCTCTCTGGTAATCAAAATACGAAGTGAATAGTTGAGGCCATCCACGAACCTCCTAATCCTCTCCGGATCTGTCGGGATCATCCAAGTAGCATGTCGAGCTAACTGTGTAAACCTCATCTTGTACTCGGTCACAGACATGTCCCCCTGAACCAACCACTCAAACTTACACCGCAACTCCTCTCTGCGAGACTGCAGGACATACTTCTATAGAAAGAGAGTAAAAAAATGTTGCCATGTGAAGGGCACGGCACCAACACGCCTACGCCTCTTGAAATCCTCCCACCATGTAAATGCAGGCCCTGTGAATTGGAAAGTAGCAAAAGCCACTCCACTCGACACCAAAATCCCTACGGTGCGAAGCATACGCTGACACTTGTCTAGAAATCCCTGGCCATGCTTGCCCTCTGAACCACTGAACGTCGGAGGCTGGAGCCTACCGAACCTCTCCAATAGACGCTGCTCATCGTCTGGCATAGCTGGAACCGTATAATCTAGAGCTGGTGCGACTGGTGCAACTGGGACAACCAGTGCAACTGGCTGAGCTGGGGCTGCTCCCGGTGTCTGCAATCCCTGAACAACCTGCTCAGGTGTGCGAGCAGCGGGGGTCTGATGACCACCCCCAGTCTGTGAGGTAGCTCTTGTAGTAGTGGCTGAGACTGCCTGAGCCAGGCCAGTGCAGACGGATAGTATCTGAGCCAAAGCCTCTTGGATACCAGGAATCACAATGGGCACTGCCGGTGCCTGAACAGGTGCTGTTGGAGCATCTACAGTGGGAGGCTGGTGCTGAACCGGGACAGCTGGTGGATCTGCAGGTGCTGCCCTCGCTGGTCTACCTCGACCATGACCACGTCCGCACCCACGGCCTCTAATAGGTGGTAATGGTGGTCGTCCGCCACGTCCGGTGGCACGGGTTCTCGTCATCTGCGAGAGAATAGAATACAGAAGTTTAGTTCTCGGATCAACAAAGTCGCACGACAAGAATTTCAAGAATGCGAAGTGGTTCCTAAAGGTTCTGCAGCCTCTCGAGTATAAATACAGACGTCTCCGTACCGATCTGCGAGACTCTACTAAACCGGCTCATGACTCGTGAGGCCTAGTAACCTAGGCTCTGATACCAACTTGTCACGACCTCAATCCCAATTGTGATGGCGCCTAACATAATTTCTAGGCAAGCCCGACCATTCAAACACTCCCAAATCCAAATACATAACCCGTTACCATTTAATAGAGTTAAATTATCAGTTAATATAGTTCCAACCAGTGATAATAGACAGAAATAGTACGGAAACCATAACAGTTGTCAATACAACTCCCAATAGATTTTGGGTCACGAGTCTAGAGCCTCTACGTACAACTGAGTAGCTAAATCTAAACAGAAGAAAGTCTAGGATGCAGAAAAACAAAGGGATAGGGGAGAAGTCAGGTCCTGTGGACGCCAGGCAGCTACCTCGACGACTTCGGGATGAATCTGAAAGCAACCAATAACTCTATTGTGCCTCCGGGACACCTGTATCTGCACACATGATGCAGGGAGTAAAGTGAGTACTCCAACTCAGTGAGTAATAAACATATATAATGACTGAAGATAAGAAATCGCGAAATATTACAATGTAAAGCTATAACTAACAATTCAGCACATTTAACGATGAAATAGCAGCAGTTCAATGACAGGTAAATCAGATAAATGACAATGCATGAATGTAATGCAATGCATATGACCGCTACGACGCGCAGCCCGATCCATTTACGTACCCGTGCTCACTGTGGTAGTTAAGATTCCGGAGGGGCTCCTGCAGCCCAAGTGCAATATCAACGTAACATCGCTGCGGCGTGCATCCCGATCCATACTTAGTCCAGAATATGCACGTAAACTACTCAGGTAATATTAGAGTAGTATCTCTCAGCTCACAATGTCAGAAAAATGTAGTTTAAGTTTCAAAATCTTAGAAATATGGCAGAACATTTCAAAACAGTGTTTTAACTCAGGACTGAAATGATTTAACATGCAAAGTGATATGGAAACAGTGATAATAATCCCTGCAGGATGCAAATGATCAGCACAAAGCCCAAATATATCTATAAATCCAAGTAGGATGTTTACCAGACAATTTCTAGTTAAGAACACAGCATGAACATCACTCGGGACGGATTAAGTCACAATCCCCAATCACATACGACCCCGCACTCATCAAAGAGTACGTGTCTTGCCTCAATGTAGTGTCATAATGTGATATTCCGGGGTTTCAAACCCTCAGGTCATCATCTACATCTATCACTCACCTCAAGCCGACCCAAAATCTAGCTCGCTATGCCTTCTCCCCACGAATCGACCTCCTCGCGCGTCGAATCTGATCAAAACCACAAGGAATACGTTATAACAGGCTAATGGAATATAACCCAATCGAAAAGACTCGAAAAACATCAAAAATCACAAAGTTGGCAAAACCCGAGCACCGGTCCCACTTCTCAAAAAATTACAAAATTCACATCACCGGATTCCTCGTCTCGCCACGAGTCCGGAGTTCAAATGCCCTTACAAATACCAAATTTTCATTTCAAAAACCAAGCCCTAGTTCTTCAAATTTTTACCCAATTTTCAAAGAATTAAAGGTTGATTCTTCAATAAAATGACGTTTCTAGGTCACGAGACTTACCTCTAATCAATTCCCGTCAAAATCCTCTTCAATTTCTACCAAAAAGCTCTTAAGGTGGTCAACAATGTAGGAAAAATGAATAGGCTCGCGGATGAAATAATCAAATAAAACCCTTCTGCCCAGGTGCCTTACACTCCGCGAATACGGTCCAAGACCCACGCGTTCGCGATGACCAAATAATGTTGACCCCAAATTAACCTTACGTGAATGCGGCTACCAGCCTGCGAATGCGAAGTTCCAAAGTCTCCAGCTACGCGAACGCACCCCTCTGGTCGCGATCGCGATGAGCAATTTCTCATTGCCTCACATCCCTTCTACGCGAACGCACTACACGCACCGTGAACCCGATGCTATACTGCCCAAAACAACGCGAACGCGACCCTGAGCTACGTGAATGCGAAGACCATTTTCTGGGCCTCTCAAATTTACTCTACATGTTCGCGATACACCCCACGCGAACGTGATGAACAAAACTTCTGCAATAACAGAGCTGAAAACCTGCAATACTATAAGTCCAAAAATGGTCTGTTTGACCACCCGAAATCACCCCGAGGCCCTCGGGACCTCAACCAAAAGCACCAACCCATCCTAAAACATTATTCAAACTTGATCCAATCTTCAAAACACATCAAACAACTCTAAAACCATCAAATCACCTCGGATTCAAGCCTAAGTTTCTTCAGAACTTCCAAAATACGCATTTGATCAAAAACCCAACCAAAACACCTCCGAATGACCTGAAATTTTTCACACACATCCAAAATCGCCTAAGAAAGCTACTACAACTATCAGAATTCCATTATGACCCCCGGATCAAAATCTCACCTACCAACCGGATTTCTCCAAAATACTAACTTTGCCAACTCAAGCTTAATTCTACACCGGACCTCTAAAATCAATTCTGATCGCACTCCTAAGTCAAAAATCACCCCCCGAAGCTAACCGAATCACCGGAATTCACATCCGATCCCTCTAACTCAATAGTCAACATCCGGTTGACTTTTCCAATATAAGCCTTCCTTAAATAGACTAAATGTCTCATTTCCTACCAAAACCAAACCGATTCGACTCTAACTCACCAAATGCCGATAATGAAACATGAAGAAGCAATAGACGGGGAAAACGGGGCAGTAACACATGAGACGACGGGCCGGGTCATCATAGCCTACCCATTTATTTTCCTACCCATCAAAGTAATTACATTTTTTACCCATATTAATTTTTGTTGAATTTTTTTTCTTTTTTCTCCAATTCTTTTTTATTTCTATACTTCTTTTCTTTTTTCCTTTTTTCTTTCTTTTTCCTTTCCTTTTTTCTCATTTTATTTTTTATTTTTTATTTTTCCCTTTTTAATTTAATTTAACTTGTTTTTTTATATTCTTTTTCTAGTCATAATCTAATTTCATTTACTATTTTTATTATTTTTTTATACAATAAGAAAAAATAACTGATATTGTAAATAATTGTTCTCCTTTGTTTTAATATAACTAGTACAATATATCATTTTTTTTCCTCATTTTTTTAAATTTAATTATAAATTGAAATAATATCAACTGTCACTTTATCTAATTCACTGAGTATCATTGGCTAATCCAACAAAATATACTGACATATCTTCAAAAACTCCTTATTAAGCTGGAACCTTTTCTTCCCTTTTGCTATTTGGTATATTTGGACAAACAGAAATATTAATAATCATAATAATACTAGTTTGTCCATAAACTCCCGTCACATTACAAGCAAAGCTATATAATTCCATCTATTCGCGGAAACCAATATCTTACATGCTCCAAAACTCCTTATTTAAGTTCAATGGAATAAACCTCCAATGGGATGGTACAAACTAAACATTGATGCAGGCTTCCATAAAGACATACAAAACTGTGGTTTAGGTGGAGTCATCAGAAATGCCAAAGGTGATTGGTTTGTAGGTTATAATAAATGTACTAATTCATATGGCTGTCTTTAAGTATAAATAAAGGCTCTACTAGAAGGTCTAAGAACATCACATGAGTGGGGCTTGTTTCCACTTTGAATTGAAATGGATTCCAAGGAGGTGATTCTAGCAATACAACAAGGTAATCACCTATATACTAACATTTTATTAAAATGCAGGTTGTTAATGCACCAAAACAAGCAGGTACTACTCAAGCACGAATTCCGGCAAGGGAATAGGACTGATCACCAGCTAGCATGCATGGGATTTATTAATACAAGAAAGAAGAAGAAAGTTTTGTTGCCCCACCTAAAGAAGTGAAAGCCCTAGTACAAACTGATGTGTTAGAACAATTTGTTTTTGAAAAACTATTATCGTATGATGCTTGTAATTTGTTAGCAAGCTTAGGTAACTATATTATCCTATGTGACACTAACTACAAGTCTCATGTAATAAATGTTCCGTAACCTTTAATATATTTACTTCCTATTTGCTCAAAAAAAAAAATAATTCACTGAGTATCGCACTGATTGCTGCTAAGCATCATAAATTACATAATCAGATCTTAAGAATCAACACGTGATGGCCATGCAAACCTTTATCACCTTCCCCACAAATATCATTACACACTCTATCAATAGCAGTAACCAGTTATAGAGCAAGAAAACATAATCTACGGCAACCAAATCTCCAGATGCACTAGTTAGAATAAAAATGATAATAAAATATTGAAAAAATACAATAAAAGTATAAGTAGAAAAAAAGACTTTTAGTACCATGTGATAGCAATATAGCATATATGTATACCAACAGAGCATATGATTGCTCTAGAATATTGCTACATCTACCTGCGATTATAATACTGTACCAAAACATTAAAGGACGCAATAAAAGTATGAGAAAATTATATGCTCGCATTGCAAGCTAAATATTCGCAAAACGACTTGCTCATTCCATTTACGAATAAGGTAAATACTGGTATGGGGCCGTTTCAATAATTGCCTATAACTATAAAAATTATTATATAATACACATAATTTATGTCCATCGGCACACAAAAATTCCAGCACTACAAATCATGTTCATACAAATAATTTCATAATAGAATTCACTTAAAATGCAGCTAAAACAATCAAAATTATGTTTAAACTATCATATGATACAAATATGATATATAACTATACCGACATGGTAAGTTTTACTGGTTGATTTCCGGCAACTATATGACTATACTACTATTATATAACTCATATGCATAAAGAGAAAAATAAAAAAATAGTCTACCACATATTAATACAATCCAAAAATAATTCAACTAGCATATGATACCAGTATAGTATATAACTATACTAATAGGGTATATAGTTGGAATGTTGTATACCAAAATAGTATATTTGTATACCATTCGGGTATACAATACAAATTCGTCTTCTTCTCTGGTTCAACTACATTTCAACCCAAATTTCTAAAATCTACTACAAAATCTCCACTAAATTGACTAAAACTTTAGCTACAACCTTCAATCAACTTTTCAAATAATCCCATACAAGATTAGATCAAAATAATTAAAAACTCAAACAAACCAAGTTATGAGTTTCAAGATCCTTCAATGATGAATTTAATTTTCTCACAGTAAATTTTTGAAAATTAGCATTAACATCATAATCAAAGAACAATACCCAATAAATTCCAATATCAAATACTTCAACACACATGAAAATTTAAATTTTAGTTAGATAGTACATATTATCTTTTGTTTTACTTTTAGGATATAAAATAAATTATGGAGCATAAATAAAAAACAGAGTGATGGTAGAAAGAAAAAGGTACAATACTAACAACATACAAATGTTATCTCTTTTGTGATTGAACTTTCGATTGAGAATTATGATTTTTCATGAAATAAAAGAGGAAAATTAATTTTAGAATTTCTTAGAAGTGTTTGCTGCTTCTCCTTGAGAAATGGGTAGCGGCAGTAGTGAGAATTGATGAGGAGATAAAAAAAGTAAAGCTAATTATTTATTGGGTTGGGCGGGTAATTAGTTCTAATAAAACAGATATATGAAGTAATGACTTTTAAAATGGGTAATTATAGGTAATTACTTTTGATTGAGTAGGTATATAGGATAATTTTCTCTTGAAAATTACTTCCCGTTAAATCTATTTTAATTTTTCGGAAATCTCTTTGGAGTTGTTTGTTCGGAATTAGAAGCTATATTGATTTTACTTGTCGAAAATCAACCTTGTAAACACCCATTCAGTTCTAATTCTGTTTCGAGGATAGGTCGTTTGTTTCTCAATTCTATCCAAACTCTGAAAAAGCTTCATGAAAATAGTTAGTGAAGTCAAAATGGTGTCTCTTATTTGTTATTAGTAAATAGTCAAAGATATCGAGATATTTCAGTGAATATACAAACTTAAATTCTTTTCCTTTATTTACCTATGATCCTTGGTTTGCCTATGTGTCACGATCCAAACCCGTACCCGGTCGTGATGGTGTCTCTCGTGGGGATAAGACCAGTCAACTAAACCCAATTCATTCTTTTAAAACAGTTAAAACAGTTCAAAAGCAGTTTAAATATGATTTAATGATAATAATTAGCGGAAGTACAACCCGACACAGCCCAAACAATGTGTCACAAGTCATGAACATCTATTAAAGTGTAAGTACAACCACAAGGTCTAAAAGTACACGAGTCAAGAATAATGAACAAAGGGAGAAAAAAAAAATGATGCTGCGAACGGTGGCTGTCACCTCGTTAATCTCGTATATCTCTCACTCTGATCAGCCAAATCCACTGCCGGGTGAATATATACATGCATCTGCACACGGGGTGCAGGGATTAAAGTGAGTACTCCAACTCAGTAAGTAATAAAGGTAACTAACAACTTAGCGGTAAGAAATCACGTATGACAAATCATCATGCCGTATAGAAGCAGTGTAATCCCTTTTTAGAAAACAGTGAAGCTATAAAATCTTTAGAGAAACATCTTAGCTCAGTTTAAACCTCTTCTAAAAATGACTTTTTCAGTAGATACGAAAATGAATGCAAAACAAATAGTGCTGATAATCACAAAATTCCGCCCCTTGGACACAACACTCAATTATCAGATAATATCAGAATAACAGGTAAATATTGCAAGTAGAAGCACAAACAACATATAATGGTAGACAAATGAAATAAGGTAAACACATCAAACAGTATCAGTACCGCTGCGGCGTGCAGCTCGATCCACACATTGCTGCGGTGTGCAGCCCGATCAATTTATCGTCGACGGTGCTCACTGGGGGTGTGAAAACTTCGGGAGGGGCCCCTTAGTGGCCCAAGCACAATATCAAGCCATCTCGTGGCATTAAATCTAGGTCGTCGGCCTCATATCAAATCAGTATCTCACTGTTGCGGCGTGCAGCCCAATCCAAAAGTATCCTCACAATAAAGGCCCTCGGTCTTACTCAGTCAAAATCACATAAGCCAACAGGGCAATAGTAAAACATGATGCTCAGCCCAAATATTGTTAGAAATATCATTTCAAGTGTTAAAGTAAAATAAACTTGGCTGAGTCTTAAAAACAATGGAAAATACATGACTGAGTTCAAGTATAAAATCAAAACAGTGAGGAAATATAAAAAATAATCCCCAATGGGTTCAAATAGCTGGCACGAAGTCCAAAAATGGCAATCAACCTAAATTATAATGATGACAAGTAAATTTCAGTCAAATACGCAGTAAATTCATTAATCGGGATAGACCAAGTCACAATCCTCAATGGTGCTCTACCCAACGGTCGCTATCGAGCGTGCAAGTCACCTCAATATAGAACCACGATGTGCAAATACGAGATTTCAAACCCTCAAAATATCATTTACAATTATTACTATGTCACGATCCCAACTCCGGTCGTGATGGCGCCCAATAAATTGCTAGGCAAGCCCGACCAATTCAACACTCTCAATCTCTTTCTTTAAAATACAATACCGATTAACAAAATTAAATTACCAAATTGTTATGAATAGAAGTCTGAAATAAAAGTGAAATGTGCAAAAACCACAATGATAATAATCTTTACAATGGCCCATCGATCCGGTGTCACAAGTCAAGAGCCTCTAATACATGTGTTCAATAGTCTACTGCAGGAACTGTCTAAAATGCGGGAAAAGGTAAGAAAGATAGAAGGAGAAATCGGGTCTGTGAACGTCAGACAGCTACCTTGATAACTCAGGTGGGATCTGAACTCAGAAATAGCTCGAAATACGCCTCAGGAACACCTGTATCTGCACACATGGTGCAGGGAGTAATATGAGTATTCCGACCCAGTGAGTAATAAAATTAAATAATGACTGGCAGAATGAAATCTCGTAAGAACACTAAGCAGATCTATATCAACCCAGTAAGAACATTTAAACAGCAAATAATGAAGAAGTCAGGAAAAATTCTTTAAAACTAGTGCTCAACTCATATACTCTTCACAATAACAGAGTTCATAATTATATCGCTGCGGCATGCAGCCCGATCCGTATCGCTGTGGCGCACAGCCCGATCCATTATAATAGTCAACTGCGCTCACTGGGGTGTATAGACTCCGGAGGGGCTCCTACAGCCCAAGTGCTATATTGTTGCAGCGCGCAACCCGATCCATATATATATATATATATAAATATATATTTGCTGTGGCGTGCAGCCCGATCCGTATAAATATACTGCTGTAGCATGAAGCTCGATTCATAACATATAAAACATCCTCACTATTGGGTTCTCAATCCCACTTAGCCAATATAATCACAGCTTTTTGGGCATACTAATATAAGATAGGGATCTCAATCCATATATTACTTTCATTTCGGATTAGCAATTTCAAAAGACAGTTCATATTGTATTAAACAGTTAGAAACATGACTGAGGGTATATTTTTAACAAGTAAAGCGAGGTCAATCAGTAAAAATGCCCCTAAGGGTTCTACAAGTGGGCACAAGGCGCCAAACATTGCAACTAGCCCAAATCATAGTGATAATAATTAACTCTCAGTCAAAAATACAGTAGAATCATCAATTGGGATTGACCAAGCCCCAATCCCCAATAGTAATGGACCCCACACTCATCATACAGCGTGTGGCTCACCTCAAATAGTACAACGTTGTGCAAATCCGGGGTCACAAACCCTCAAGACATCATTTATAATCATTACTCACCTCAAGCCGGCTAAACTCTAGCACGCTATGCCCTTGCCTCTAAAATCTACCTCCTCGCGCGGCGAATCTGATCAAGATCACAACGAATACGTTAAAATATGCTAAGGAAACAATACCCAATCGAAAATAATTGAAAAATATCAAGAATCTCGAAATTAGCAAAACCCGAGCCCAGCCCCACTCCTCGAATCATAGAGATTTTTAGATCAACGGGTTTCTTATCTCGCCACGAGTCCATACATATAAAGAATACCACAATCGGAATCCAAATGGCCCCTCAAATCCCAATTTTTTCTCTCTTAAGTTCAAGTCCTAAACCACCATTTTTGACCATTAATTTCTTAAGTTTTCAGTCCTAATCCATGTAATAGCACTATAGAATCGTGTTTTGAGTCCAACAATCCATACCTTATTGAAGCTCCTTCAAAATCGCCCATAGTTCTCCAAGTCCGAAGTTAGAAATGAAAAACCCTTCAAAATTGGCAAAGAAGAACTTAAATATTTCTTCCCAGGCAAAACTGCATCTGCGGTCCAAAACCAGCAACAGCAGAATTTGCTGCAATAACACAAGGCTCAAAACTCCTCGTTAGCCATCCAAAATCACTCGAAGGCCCCCGGGACCTCAACCAAAAGCACCAACGCATCCTAAAACATCATTCAAAATTGCTCCAATCATCAAAACACCTCAAACAACACCAAAACCATCAAATTGCATCGAATTCAAGCCTAAGTTCTTCTAAAACTTCCTAAATACGCATTCCATCAAAAAACCAACCAAATCACCTCCGAATGACCTAAAATTTTACACACACATCCCAAATCACATAACGAAGCTTCGAAAACTCTCAAAATCCCATTCCGACCCTCGGATCAAAATCTCACCTATCGACCAGAAATCGCCAAAATACTAACTTCGCCAATTTAAGCCTAATTCTACATGGACCTCCAAAACAACTTCCGATCATACTCCTAAGTCACTAATCATTCCCGGAAGCTAGCCGAACCCTCGAAAATCATATCCGAGCCTTCTAACACATAAGTCAACATCTGGTTGACTTTTCCAAACTAAGCCTTCCTTAAAGAGACTAAGTGTCTCATTTCCTTCTAAAATCAATCCAAACCAGATTGATCACTCAAGAAACTAATAATAAAGCATAAACAAGCAGAAAATGGGCAAAACAGAGTGGTAACTCATGAGACGATGGGTCGGGTCGTCACATCCTCCCCAACTTAAACAAATGCTCGTCCTCGAGTGAGTCAAGAAACATACCTGAAGCCTCAAACAGGTGAGGGTATCTGCTCCGCATCTCCCGCTCGGTCTCCCAGGTAGCCTCCTCCACGGGCCGACCTCTGCAGTGCACCTTCACCGAAGCAACATCCTTTGACCTCAACTTTCAAACTTGACGATCCAAAATCGCTGTTGGCTCTACATCATAAGTCAAATAACCGTCCAACCGAACCATACTGAAATCCAGAACATGGGACGGGTCTCCAATATACTTCCGGAGCATAAAAACATGAAAAACTGGAGGCACACTCGACAAGCTGGGTGGCAAGGTAAGCTCATAAGCCACATTCCTAATCCTCCGGAGTACCTCAAAAGGCCCAATGAACCGCGGACTCAATTTCCCTTTCTTTTCGAATCTCATAACACCCTTTGTGGGTGAAACCTTCAACAGGACCTTCTCACCAACCATGTAGGATACATCTCAGACCTTCATGTACGTATAACTCTTCTATCGCGACTGTGTTGTACGAAGTCTCTCCTGAATCAACTTCACCTTCTCTAATGCATCCTGGACAAAATCTGATCCCAGTAGCCTAGCCTCACCGGGCTCGAAATAACCAACTAGAGATCTACATCACCTCCCATATAAAGCCTCATATGGAGCCATCTGAATGCTCGACTGGTAGCTGTTATTGTAGGTAAACTCTGCAAGCGGTAAAAACCGATCTCATGACCCTCCAAAGTCAATAACAGAGGCACGTAGCATATCCTCTAATATCTGAATGGTGCGCTCGGACTGCCCGTCCGTCTGAGGGTGAAAGGCTGTGCTTAACTATACCTAAGTACCCAACTCTCGCTGAACAGTCTGCCAAAACTGAGAGGTGAACTGAGTGCCCCGATCTGATATAATGCAGACTGGGACACCATGCAACCGAACAACCTCCAAAATATAAATCTCTGCTAGCCTCTCTGAAGAATAAGTAGTACAAACAGGAATGAAGTGCACAGACTTGGCCAGCCTGTCTACAATCACCCAAATACCATCGAATTTCTTCAAAGTCAGAGGGTGTCCAGTAACAAAATCCATAGTGATCCTCTCCCACTTCCACTCAGGAATAATCATCTGCTGATGCAAGCTATCCGGTCTCTGATGCTCATATTTCACCTGCTGACAATTGAGATACCGAGCTACAAACTCCACAATATCTCTCTTCATCCTCCGCCACCAATAGTGCTATCTAAGAACCTGATACATGTTCGCGGCACCCGGCTGAATGGAATACCGCGAGCTATGGGCCCCTTCCAATATCAACTCCCGAAGCCCATCAACATTGGGCACGCAAATGCGGCCATGCATCCTCAATACACCATCATCACCAATGGTCACGACTCTGGTATCATCATGCTGAACCTTGTCCTTAAGGACAAGCAAATGCGGATCATCATACTGGCACTCTCTGATGCGATCATACAAGGAAGACTGAGAAACCACACAAGCCAACACTCGACTAGTCTCCGAAATATATACTCACTAACCGATTGTACAAGGCCTAAACATCAACTACAAATGGCCTCTCCTCAACTGCAATGTATGCCAAGCTCCCCATACTCACTGTCTTTCGGCTCAAAGCGTCGGCCACTATATTGGCCTTTCCCGGATGATACACAATAGCAATATCATAATCCTTTCGTAACTCTAGCCATCTCCGCTGCCTCAAATTAAGATCCTTTTGCTTTAACAAATGCTGAAGACTACGGTGATTAGTGAATACCTCACAAGATACGCCACACAAGTAATGCCTCCAAATATTCTATGCATGAACTATGGCTGCCAACTCCAAATCATGGACAGGGTAGTTCTGCTCATGGGGCTTCAACTAACGAGAAGCGTAAGCAATAACTCTACCCTCCTGCATCAATACACAGCCAATCCCAACTCGTGAAGCATCACAATATAGGGTATATAAACCCGAAGCTGATGGCAAAACTAATACTGGAGCTGTGGTCAAAGCTGTCTTGAGCTTCTGAAAGCTCTCCTCATACTCGTCCGACCATACAAATGTATAACCCTTCTGAGTCAACTTGGTCAAGGGTGATGCAATGATGGAAAATTCCTGAACAAACCGGCGATAATAGCCTGCCAACCCAAGAAAACCATGAATTTTCGTGACTGAGGATGGTCTAGGCCAACTCTGAACCACCTCTATCTTCTTCGGATCAACCTGAATACCCTCGCTGGACACTACGTGTCCCAAGAAAGCCACTGAACTGAGCCAAAACTCACACTTGGAGAACTTTGCATAAAGCTTCTCCTCCCTCAATCTCTGTAATACAAATCGCAAATGCTCTACTTGCTCCGCTGACTACGCGAGTACACAAGAGTATCATCAATGAAAACAATAACAAACGAATCCAGATAAGGCCGAAATACACTATTCATCAAATGCATGAACGCTGTTGGGGCATTGGTCAGCCCGAAAGACATGACAAGAAACTCATAGTGACCATATCTAGTCTTGAAAGCAGTCTTATGTATATCTGAATCCCTGATCTTCAACTGGTTATAACCCGAACAGAGATCAATCTTGGAAAACACCTTCGCTCTCTGAAGCTTGTCAAACAAATCTTCAATGCGATGTAGAGGATACTTGTTCTTAGTTGTTACCTTGTTCAATTGCCTATAATCGATGCGCATTCTCATTGTGCCATCCTTTTTCTTCACAAACAGAACTAGCACATCCCAAGGTGACATACCAGGCTGAATGAACCCCTTATCTAGGTGTTCCTAAAGCTGCTCCTTCAATTCTTTCAACTCCGCTAGTGCCATACGATATGGCAGAATAGAAAGGGACTGAGTGCCCGGCACCAGGTCAATACCAAAATCAATATCCCTGTCTAGCGTCATACCCGACAGGTCTGCAGGAAATACGTTGGGAAAATCCCTTACAACTGGAATAGAATCAATACTAGGAGTCTCAGATCCAACATCCCTCACAAAAGCTAGATATGATAGAAAACCTTTCCCAACCATATGCTGGGCCTTCAAGAAAGAAATCACCCTACTCGGAACATAATCAGTCACACCATACCACTCGATCCGCAGTACACCCGATATAGCAAAAGTGACTGTCTTAGCATGACAGTCCAGAATAGCATGACACAGAGATAACCAATCCATGCAGAAAATAATATCAAAGTCCACCATGCTCAATAGCAATAGATCAACTCGGGTCTCCAGACCTCCAATAACCACAATACATGACCGGTACACATGGTTCGCAACAATAGTATTGCCCACCGGGGTAGACACATGAACAGGTAAAGAAAGAAACTCCCGGGGTGCACTCATATAGTGAGCAAAATATGAGGACACATCAGAATAGGCGGAACCGGGATCAAATAATACTGAGGCATCTCTATGGCATACTGAAACAATACCGGTAATGACAACATCTAAAGCAATAGCATCTGTCCTGCTTGTCATAGCACAAAAATGAGCTTGGCCATCGCCTGATCGACCTCCCCCTTCGGGTGATCCCTGGCTACCTGATCTCCACCCCTAGCTGAGTCGGCGGGTGGCGAAGTAACTGGAGGCGAAGTCAAGGGTTGACCTTTTTGCTGATGCTGACCGTCACGGAATCGAGGACATTGTCTCCTCATGTGACCAAACTCTCCGCACTCATAACAACTACCCGGTGCTGGAGATGGGGACTGAAGGGAACCCCTCGCATCTGAGTAACTGGTAGATGCACTCGGCGCAGAAGAACCCTGAGCTGATGGGGCACGAGATGAACTATGAGTTAAGAGGGTGCTATGTGAAGGCTGGCCCTGCTGAGACCCATGATGACCACGACCTGAAGATGCCCCACGATACTCTGGACAGGCTTACTGAGCAGGCCTAAAAGGACAACCTCTACCATACTGGAACTGGCCCCTCAAAAGAGAACCATTGTAACGGCTTGATCCACGAGGCCTTTTGGCTAATGTCTCCCCTTGCTATCAACGACGAACTGACTCGATATCACGAGCGATATCCACCACCTCTTCAAACGTAGCACCCAATACTCTCTCTCTAGTCATCAGAATACGAAAATGGTACTTAAGGCCATCCACAAATCTCTTGATCGTTTCACGGTCCGACAGAATCATCCAGGTGGCATGACAAGAAAACTTCAAAAACCTCATCTCGTACTGAGTCACAGTCATATCTCCCTGTGTCGATCACTCGAACTGCCTACGTAGCTCCTCCCGGCGGGACTGCGACACATACTTCTCAAGATAAGAGTGGAGAACTCCTACCAAGTAAGGGGCGCTGCACCAACAGGCCTACGCCTCTCATACGCCTCCCACCAAGTGAGGGCAGTGCCAGTAAACTGAAAGGCAGTAAAGGCCACACCGCTAGACTCAAGAATCCCCGTTGTACGGAGCATCCACTGACACCTGTTAAGAAAACCCTGGGCACCTCGCCCTCAGCACCACTGAATGTCGGAGGCTGGAGTCTACAAACCTTTCAAGACGTCGCTGCTCATCCTCCGGCATAGCTGGAACCCTAAACTCCTGTAATGGTGCAACCTGCTGAGCTGGAGGTGCCTCTGGAGAGTATAGTCATTGCACTACCTGCTCAGGGTGCGACAGCGGGGGTATGATTGCCTCCCCCGGCCTGGGAAGTAGTTGCTGCTGTGGTGGCTAAAACTGCCTGAGACAGGCCAGTGCAAACTGTCAAAATCTGAGTCAAAGTCTCCTGAAGGCCCGAAATAATGATAGGTACAACTTGTGCCTAAGAAAGTATTGCTGGAGTCTGATCCGGAGCTGGGCAGCTGGTGGTTCAACAGATGCTGCTCTCGCTACTCTACCTGTGCCACGACCGCATCCACGGCCTCTGGTGGTCTCAGTGGGTGGCACTGGCGGTCTTCCACCTCGTCTGTTAGCTCGTGTCCTCACCATCTGTGAGATAATAGAATAATAGAAGTTTAGTTCTTTATTCAAAGAAGTTGCACGACAAGAATTTCAAGAATATGAAGTTTTCCTAAAGGTTCCGTAGCCTCCCGAGGATAAATACAGATGTCTCCGTACCGATCCACGAGTGTCTACTGAACCAGCTCATGACTCGCGAGACCTAGTAACCTAGGTTCTGATACCAACTTCTCACGACCCCAACCCCGGTCGTGATGGCACCCAATACAATGCTAGGCAAGGCCAACCAATTCAATACTCTCAATCCATTTCTTTAAAATACAATACCGATTAATAGAATTAAATTACCAAACTGTTATGAATAGAAGTCTAAAATAAAAGTGAAACGTGCATAAACCACAATGATAATAAGCTTTATAATGGCCCACCGATCTGGTGTCACAAGTCAAGAGCCTCCAGTACATGAGTTTAATAGTCTACTACATGAATAGTCTAAAATGCGAAAAAAGGTATGAAAAGTAGAGGGATAAATCGGGTCTACGGACGTCAGGCAGCTACCTTGAAAACTTCGGTGATATCTAAAATGTAGAAATAGCTCGAACTACGCCTCAGGAACACCTGGATCCGCACACAGAGTGTAGGAGTAATGTGAGTACTCTGACCTAGTGAGTAATAAAAATAAATAATGATTGACAAAATAAAATCTCGTAAAACACTAAGCAGTTCTATATCATAGCAGTAAGAACATTTAACCAGCAAATAATGAAGAAGTAAGGAAAAATTCTTTAAAACTAATGCTCAAGTCATATACACTTCACAATAACCGAGTTCATAATTATACCGCTGCGGCATGCAGCACGATCCGTATATCGCTATGGCACACATCTCGATCCATAATAATAGTCGACTGCGCTCAATGGGGGTGCACAAACTCCTAAAGGGCTCCTACAGTCCAAGAGCTATATTGCTGCGGCGCGCAGCCTGATCTATATATATAAATATATATTTGCTTCGGCGTGCAACCCGATCCGTATAAATATACTGCGGCGGCTTGCAGCGCGATCCATAACATATAACAACATCCTCACTATTGGGTTCTCAACCCCTCCCAGTCAATATAATGGCTGCCTCTCGGGCATACTAATATAAGATAGGGATCTTAGCCCATATAGTACTTT
This sequence comes from Nicotiana glauca, assembly GCA_026770625.1. Taxonomy (NCBI): domain Eukaryota; kingdom Viridiplantae; phylum Streptophyta; class Magnoliopsida; order Solanales; family Solanaceae; genus Nicotiana; species Nicotiana glauca. Next base: position 97,693 of record MU668405.1, read on the forward strand.
CATTTTGGATTAGCAATTTCAAAAGCCAGTTCATATTATATAAAACAGTTAGAAACATGATAGAGGGTATGTTTTTAACAACTAAAGTGAGGTCAATCAGTAAAAATGCTCCTAAGGATTAAACAGGTGGGCACAAGGCACCAAACATGGCAACTAGCCCAAATCATAGTGATAATAATTAAATCTCAGTAAAAAATACAGTGGAATCATCAATCGGAATGGACCAAGTCCCCATCCCCAGTAGTAATGGACCCCACGCTCATCATATGGCGTGTGTCTCACCTCAACATAGTACTACGTTGTGCAAATCCGGGGTCTTAAACCCTTAGGACATAATTTATAATCATTACTCACCTCAAGCCGGCTAAACTCTAGCTTGCTATGCCCTTGCCTATCAAATCGACCGCCTCGTGCGTCGAATCTGATCAAGATCACAACGAATACATCACAATATGCTAAGGAAACAATACCCAACCGAAAACAATAAAAAAATATCAATAATCTCGAAATTAGCAAAACCCGAGCATCGGTCCCACTCCTCGAATCTCTGAAATTTTCACATCAACGGGTTCCTTATCTCGCCACTAGTCTATACATATGAAGAATACAACAATCGGAGTCCAAATGACCCCTCAAATCCCAATTTTTGCTCTCTTAAGTTCAAGCCCTAAACCACTATTTTTGACCATTAATTTCTTAAGTTTTCAGTCTTAATCCATTTAATAGCACCATAGAATCGTGTTTTGAGTCCTTGAAATCCCTCTACAAAATCGCCCACAATTCTCCAAGTCCGAAGTTAGAAATGAAAAACCCTTCAAAATTCGCGAAGAAGAACATAAATATTTCTGCCCAGGCAAAACCGCATTTGCGGTCCAAAAAATCCGCTTCTGCGGTCACACCCTCCGCATCTGCGGAAGTTCACTTAATGCCCCAATCCCGCATCTGTGGTCGACTTGTTGCATCTGCGACTCCGCAGATGCGGCTCCCTATGCGCATCTGCGGTCCCTACCTGTCTTGCCTTTCCCGCTTCTCCGACCATTCGCACCACATTTGCGATACCGCAGATGCTGCTCCTTGTCTGCTTCTACGGAAACAACTACTTAGACCAAACTAGCACCTGCGGCCTCCCCTTCGCACCTGCGAGACCGAACCTGCGGTCCCCTTTCCGCAGGTGCGGAAATACCATCAATAGTAGAATTTTCTGCAATAACACATGGCTCAAAACTCCATGTTAGCCATCCAAAATCACCCCGAGGCCCCTGGGACCTCAACCAAAAGTACCAACACATCCGAAAACATCATTCAAACTTGCTCCAATCATCAGAACACCTCCAACAACACCAAAACCATAAAATTAAATCAAATTCAAGCCTAAGTTCTTTTAAAACTTTCGAAACACGCATTTGATAAAATACCCAACCAAACCACCTCCGAATAACCTGAAATTTTACACACGTATCCCAAATCAAATGATGAAGCTTAAAAAATTCTCGGAATCCCACTGACCCTCTGATCTAAATCTCACCTATCGACCAGAAATTGCCAAAATACTAACTTCGCCAATTCAAGCCTAATTCTACACAGGACCTCCAAAACCACTTCCGATCACACTCCTAAGTCAAAAATCATCCCCCGAAGCTAACTGAACCATAGGAAATCATATCCGAGCCCTCTAACACATAAGTCAACAGCCGGTTGACTTTTTCAAACTTAGCCTTCCTTAAAGAGACTAAGTGTCTCATTTCCTTCTAAAATCAATCCAAACCAACTCTATCACACAAGAAACAGATAATGAAGCATAAAGAAGCAGATAAAGGGAAAATGGAGTAAATCATGAGACGACTGGTCGGGTCATCACAAACTCCCCTCGAACCGGCGATATCTCTAGCTCACGATGCCTTTGCCCTCGAATCGGCCTCCACGCACATTGAATCTATCCAAAACTAGAATGAATACGTCAAAATATGCTAAGTGAACAAGGACCAAGCAAAAACAATCGAAAAACATCAAAATCCCCAAATCGGCAAAACCTAAGCCCCTCGCTCACTTCTCAAAACTCAGAATTTTTTACATCAATAGATTCCTTATATCCTCACGAGTTCATACATATCAAAAATACTAAAATCGGAGTCCAAATGACCCCTCAAATCCCCATCTAAAGGCCTCTTAAACTCAAGCCTTAATCCTCCATTTTTGCCCTTTAATTCTTTCAATTACAGCCCCAAACTTATGAAATACGACCATAGAATGGAGTTTTAGGTCCAAAATTCCTTACATTAACGAAGTCTCTTCATTTCTCTCTTCAGAATCACCCAAAAAGCTCCATGGTCGAAGGCAACAATGGTGAAATAACGCAAAATCGCGAAATGAAATAACATATAAAGTCTGCCCAGGCCTTTCCGCATCTGCTGTCAAAAACCTGCTTCTGCGGAACTGCATATGCAGTCAAATCCTTCGCTTCTGCGGTTCTTTGATTAAAACCAAAAATTGCATCTGCGATTGAACTTTCACAGATGCGGCCCTCTTGACCGCTTCTACGGTATCTGTTCACCTGGCCAATTTCACTTCTACGATGAATCATCCGCATCTGCGGTCCCCAGTCCACAGATGCGGAAATACCAGAAGCAACAATATTAGCTGTTGCAACAAAATTCCAATCTCTCTGAAATCATTTCGAAATCACCTTGAGGCTCCCCTAAACCTCAACCAAAAGAACAAACATATTCTAATACCTTATTCAAACTTGTACCAACCTTCAGATTATCTCAAACAACACTAAATCACCAAAACACATCGGATTCTAGCTTAAGTTCTTCAAAACCTTACGAAACCCGCATTTGATAAAAATCCCAAAGAAAACACCTCCGAATGACCTAAAATTTACACACACATCCCAATTCACATAACAAAGCTACATCAACTCTCAGAATTCGATTTCGACCCTCAAATCAAAATATCACCTATCAACCGGAATTCACCAAAATACTAACCTCGCCAATTCAAGCCAAATTCTTCCACAGACTTCCAAAATGCATTTCGGTCGCGCTCCTAAGTCATAAATCACCCGATGAAGCTAACCAAATCATAAAATTTCCGATCCAAGCTCATATACAAATAAGTCAACTCTTGGTCAAACCTCTCAAATTCAAAGCTTTCAACTTAGACTTTTCTTTCAAATTCATTCCATGTTTTCCTGAAGATAAAACAAACAATCTACATTAGTCATAATACATGACACGGGGCAAGTCATGCCCGAGAACTGGCGATCATAGTGCAAAAGCTCGAAACGACTGGCCGGGTCATTACACTTGGGTCAGAAAATGATCAAAAACATAACAAAAAATATACAATATTAATATTAGCATTATATATATACACACAAAAATGTGCAACTAATATATATTATCTAAAGGAAAGGGGGGACTTGCATCTATACCCCCTTTTTGAGTCATATTTAAACTTGTGCCTGCTTTGCAAAATAATTGCAAGCATACCCACTTTTTCGCGTAACTTCAGTATACGACGGAAGTAGGAAAGACAATCACGTAAAACTATAGCATTCTAGTAGACGGGCCTGAAGTAGCAAAGGTAGTGCTGAAGTTTTTTTGTCCTGGATAAGATGCTTAAGTTATTTAGTTCATTTGTAAAAACTTAAGCACTAAAATAGCTAAAGTTTTTTTGTCCTGGATTCATTAGTTGTTTCATAAAGCTTTTTCAAAAACTTCAGCAGAAGTTCATCAAAAGATGCTGAAGTTATTTAGTTAATTTGTAAAAACTTCAACACTAAATAAGCTGAAGTTTTTGTTGTCCTAGATGAGCCTTTTCAAAAATTTCAGTAGAATATGTTAAAGTTATTTAGTTCACTTGTAATAACTTCAGCACTATATAAGCCGAAGTAACATTTTGCAGGAAGGGTGAAATATAAATGGCAAAGCTTAAGTTCTATTTGTAAAAATTGAATCAGAATTGAAACATTTCACAACTTTTAAGTCGACAATCAATTATCCCGCAAATGTTACACAAAACACTAATAATCCATAGATGTTCGTTCAGATACTGCAGCACATTAAGAACCTTACCATTCTGACAAGTACAAAGGCAAGAGAACTGTGATCCTCATCCTCAGTCCTCTCCTTAAATAAAAAATTGATATTATTATCCTGATATGTTAGTACTACTATTCTACATAAACAAATTTCAAATCTACTACTGCAACCATTGCATTCACCTAATGTAAAAATTCTTTCAATACAATATTAAAAACATAATGAAAATTTCTCTTAAGATGGCGGTAGTATTAGAGAATTAATCATAGTGCCTTTCAGTTGTTAATAGAAGAAGAAGAGTAAAATGAAGGAGGAGAAGGAGGAGGAGAAAGGGGCTGAAATTATTTTTAAACTAGGTACAAGTTAAAACTTTAAAAAAAATGAGTATAGATTAAATATGGACGACCAAATAGGACGCCGCGTGCAATTTTTACAAAGGAAAGAGGAAATAAAAAATGAACTATCGGATTGAGCCCGTCGTCCAAGCCCAGCAGGTTCATGAACAACGGCAAACTCTACTCACCAAAATGGACCCTAGAATGGAACTTGAGCCTTTAGTTCTAAAGAATCTCAGCAAGCCTAAATTCAAACATGTATAAAAAGAGAGAGAGAATACGGTAGTGATACCACATTAGGCCCACCAAAATAAAGTTGTATCACATAGGCGTTATTAAAGAGTACTCGTTATAGTGTACGTACGTTGTACGTGTACATCACGTTTATCAATATAAAACATATACGTAAATTGTTGAAAAAATAGCAATGGAGGTTAAACTAAACTTAATATATGTTTAATTATGAAAATAAATATTAGTAAATTGATACAATATATGCTTGAATTCAACATTTTCTAAATGAATTTAGTGTAATTAAATTCTATAGAATTTTGTAGTTAATGTAAAGTATATAGAAAATAGAGAAATCTCTCTTGTGTTGTATTCAAGAAATAACAAGTATATAGAGCCTTAACTATTGAAGGAATCAAAAAGGAAATCCTACAAATCTGCTGTGAATCCCTATAATTATGCTATCTCTGTATATTACAAAAGATTATGTCTACATTCATTATCTAACACTCCCCATGAAGCTGGAGCATAAATATTGATCATGCCCAGCTTGTTACAAAGGTAATCAACTCGAATTCCGTTCAACGCCTTTGTGAACAAATCAGTCGGTTGCTCTCCTGTCTTCACGTAGCCAGTGGAGATCAAGTTCTTTTGAATCTTCTCATGAATAAAATGGAAGTCAACCTTAATATGCTTAGTTCTTTCATAAAACATCGGATTTGACGCAATATGGAGGGCAACCTGATTATAACACCAGAGTTCTGCTTGTATTGGATGCTCTAACCCAATTTCAATCTGTAGATGATGTATCCACATAATCACACATGTAGACTATGACATATCTCTATACTCGGATTTTGCACTAGATCGAGATATAATACTGTACCGATCGATGTAACAACCCGGCCAGTCATTTTTAGAATATACGTCCCAATCCCCTATTAAGTACTTCCCCTAAGTTTATTTCTACTATTTTTGTTTGCTGGGACATTCGGTGTTAGGATTCGGAGTGTTTTGGGACAATTAGTCCCTAAATGAGAGCTTAAGAGTTGAAAAATGGTCCGTAACTAGAACAGTGTGAAGACGACATTCGAATGGAAATCCGATGGTTCTGTTAGCTCCGTCAGGTGATTTTGGGGTTGGGGGCATATTCGGAATGTATTTTGGAGGTCCGTAGCTCATTTAGGCCTAAAATGCCGAAGTTTGAATTTTTTAAGTTTCCGGTCTGATAGTGAGTTTTTGATCCGAGGGTCGGGATGTAATTCCAGAAGTTGCAGTAGCTTCGTCATGTCATTTGGGATGTCTGCGCAAAGTTTCAGGTCATTCGAACGAGTTTTGGTTAGGTATTTGATCGAAAATGTAATTGGAAGAACATTGAAGTTCTTAGGCTTAAATCTTTGATTTAATCGGGTTTCAAGTGTTTTTTAGGTGTTTTAAGCATTGGTACAAGTTCAAATAAGATATTAGGTGGTACTGGTGCTTTTGGTTGAGGTTCTGGGGGCCTCGGGATGATTTCGGGTGGTTAATGGAGGAAATTTCTAAGTTTTGCAGCAGCTGATATTTTGTTCCTTCTGGTATTTTTTTGCTTCTGCAGCTTGGGAACCATAGAAGCGGAGCCGTAGAAGCGGCTTCCTCATCGCAGAAGCGAGATTGGTCTTCTCCCTCAGGAACCGCAGAAGCGGTTGATTTTTCGCATAAGCGGTACCGTAGAAGCGGTTATTTGTCCGCAAAAGTGGAATCTGGCCCCTTAAATGAAAACCGCAGAAGCGGTTGGTCTTCCATATAAGCGGGACTGCAGAAGCGGTCCCTTGTCCGCAGAAGCGGAAATGACTGATCAGAAATAGCAATTTCGAGGGTTTAATTTCATAAGTTTGAAAAATCGATTGAGAGCTCGGAAGAAGGCGATTTTGAGTGGGTTTTGAAGAGAAAATCATTGGATAACGTTTATTTGATCTCGTTTCATTATATTACATCATTATATAGTTAAATACATCGTTGGAATTTGAATTTAGGATAAAAAATTGGGTAATTTGGGTAAAACTTCATTGGCTAAACTATTGAGTCTTGGGTGGGCAATTGACCTCCAATTTGAGAGATTTTTATACGTTTAGACTCGTGAGAGTACGAGGGTTCTAAAAATATGGAAATTATTCGATTCCGAGATGTTGGCTTGAGGGGCATTTTGGTTATTTTACATATTTTCGTGCCTTAGCTTTAATTTTAATAGTGGAATCAGTTGTTTGCAATATTATTTATGATATGTAATTGAATTGAATATATTTGGGCCATTTGGAGTAAGATACTGGTGCCAAAGGCGTGGTTTCTATTGATATTGAGCAGGTTCGAGGTAAGTGGCTTGTTTAACCTTGTGTGGGGGTTCTTTTCCCCTTAGGTCATGATCCTTGAATGTTTGAATGCCTCGTACGTAAGGTGACGAGCACGTACTTGTGCTAATTGTTGTAAACCCGTTTCTACTTCAATTATTTAAATTGGGATTTCCTGTTTACTTGTTCGTTTTAGACTGTAAGTTTAAACCTGTGCTAGCTTAGAGAAGCATGTTTAGCTGACTTACTTGCTTAATTGTTTAACTACATTATCTGTACTCTGTGAAGCATGTTAGGCTAGGAATTTCTATTACTTGTAGTGGTTTAGCCTTTATTCTGAGACTAGGAGTTGTTTGTGTTGTGTGTTTAAATTGGGACTGCGGGACGGCTTCTCGGGAGATCCCCCTGTACTTGATAGGGTGCGGGATACCAAGAGATCCCTGGCACATGTATTTATATATATATTGGGATACCAAGAGATCCCCAACTTACTTATTGAGGATACCAAGAGATCCTCGGGATACTAAGAGATCCCCAGTGTATATGATGAGGATACCAAAAGATCCCTGGTGCATATGATAAGGATACCAAGAGATCGCCAGCTATTTTTCCTTGTTGAGAGCAGTATTTATTGAATTGTTACCTTTGCTTTCCATCACTGTTCTCCCTTACTTATCTGGTTTAGATTCTCGCTGTAAACATTATTTAAACTGCCTCCGTAATGTTATTATTTATTATGTTTTATCTCAGTAGGGCCCAGACCTTCTTTGTCACTACCCAACCGAGGTTAGGCTTGACACTTATTGAGTACCACTATGGTGTACTCATGCGCTTCCTGCGCATGTTTTTCATGTGCAGATCATCCAGGTACCTCTACTCAGGCACACTATCAGTGAGGTAGAGGACTACGGAGACTTCGAGGTAGATCTGCTACGTCTGCCGACCGACGAGTCTCCCTCTTACACTATCTTTAGTACTTAGTTTTCCTTCTTCCGGTTGTTAGATATTCTGGAGTTTGAAGCCCTTACTATACACTTCTGTAGCAAGTGTTGTCCGTGAGTTTCCGGGTTTTGGAAATTGTTTTGAACTTGTGATATTAATTTGTACCTACTGAGCAACATTCACTACAGTTTCTTTTAGTTATTTAATTTGGTTTCCTCTATTTTTCTGCAATTATTATATTTTTGCAATATTAGGCTTACCTGGTCGTGGGGACTAGGTGCCGTCATGACACGTTCACATTCGGTGAACTAGGGTCGTGACAAGTTGGTATCAAAGCTCTAGGTTCATAAGAGTCACATAATATAGGCCGGTTTATTAGAGTCTTGCTGATTGGTACATAGACGTTTGTATTTATCTATGAGAGGCTATGTAACTATTTAGGAAAATCTTCATTTCATTTGAATTCCTTGTCGTGCGATATTTTGACATCAATTCTAAACTTCTGTCTTCTATTCTCTCACAGATGATGAGGACACGTGCTACACGAGATGTCCAGGCACCTGCGCCCCCTGCTGCCACCGTTAGAGATTGGCGCTGGGGTAGAGGCTGAGCATACGCATGCGGTGCAGCCACAGCACCTGCGTGAGCTACCGCCGAGGTACCACCAGCAGCTTTAGTCGGAGCCCAGGCACCTGGCAAACTGACCACTGCCACTACTACTCCAGCGCTCCAGGAGACTCTAGCTCAGTTCATGAGCATGTACACCACTTTGGCTCAGGAAGGGTTGCTTCCCCTTGATGCAGCGACGTCCCAGGATGGGGGAGGAGAACATACTCCCGCCGTCCACACTCCTGAGTAGTGAGTGTAGGTTGAGCAGTCCCCGGAGATTATTCCTACACCGCCAGCAGCACCAATTCAACCCGAGGGTGGGTCAGCTGCTTCAGAGGACGAGCAGCGTAGACTTGAGAGGTTCAAGAAATATGATCCCCCAGTGTTCAGTGGCCTAGCATCAGATGATGCCTTGGGATTTAAGGAGGAGTGTCATTGTATTCTTTATACTTTGGGCATAGTGGATTATAGGCGGGGTTTCTTTCACCGCCTTTCAGCTTTGGGGAGACACCTATGATTGGTGGCGTACTTATGAGTTAAACAGCCCAGTCGAGGTTGCTTCACTGACTTGGACCCAATTCTCAGACATGTTTATAAGAGAGTTTGTTCCCCAGAGCCTTAGGGATTCATGGCGCGCGGAGTTTGACCACTTGCGCCAGGGTGCTATGACAGTTTCAGAGTATGCCATCCGTTATGCCAGGTTGGCCAGGCATGCACCGGCCTTGGTTGCGACAGCTCGGGAGAGAGTTCGCTGGTTCATCGAGGGTCTTATTCTGCCCATCCGGTCTATCATGGCTTGAGAATTGGAGATGGACATCCCTTATCAGCAGGTGGTGAGCATTGCTAGGAGGATTGAGGGTATGCTCGCCAGGGAGCAAAGGGAGAGGGAGGACAAGAGGTCTTGAGAGTCGGGCCACTACTCTGGTTCTCGCACCACATCAGCAAGTCGGTATGGTAGAGGTTATTCGGATCGTCTTGTACATTCAGTGTTACCAGCAGCCGACAGTACTCCAGCTCCGCCTATACCTCAGGAGCCTTAGTATGCACCTCAAATTTCTAACGCGCCTCCTACGCGTGGTGCTTCTAGAGGTCAGTACGGTAGGCCTTGCCCCAGTCAGTCACAACCACCAAGTCCTCCCAGATATTGTTATGAGTGTGGTGACACCCATCATGTGGTGAAGGTTTGCCCTAGACTTAGGAGGAGTGCACCTCCACAGACTGCTCAACCACAGCGTGCTCCTCAGAGTTCTCCGGTTGTGGTCACAGCTCCTGCTGCTACCATACCTGCCCAGCCAGCAAGGGGCAGAGGTCCGGGAGATAGAGGTCGGCCTCAAAAGAGGGGTTGGGCCAGATATTATTGTATTCCTACTCGCACTGAGGCTGTTGCCTCCGACTCCATCATCACAGGTATTATACTGGTCTGCTACAGAGAGGCATCAGTTCTATTTGATCCAAACTCTACTTATTCTTATGTGTCTTCTTATTTTGCTCTGCATTTGTGTGTGCCTCGGGATTCTTTGAGTGCCCCCGTTTATGTTTCTACTCCTGTGGGATATTCTCTTATTGTGAACTGCGTTTATCGGTCATTTTTGGTTACTATTCGTAGTTTTGAGACCAGAGCGAATTTATTGCTACTCGGTATGGTTGACTTTGATATTATTCTGGGCATGGACTAGTTGTCGCCCAATCACGCTATTCTTGATTGTCACGCCAAGATCGTGACGTTGGTTATGCCAGGTATTCCGCGTATTGAGTGGAGTGGTACTCTAGATCACACTCCCACTAGAGTTATCTATTTCCTTAAGGCTCAGCTTATGGTTAAGAAGGGGTGTGCCTCTTATTTAGCTTATGTGAGAGATGTCAGTATTGATACCCCTTCTGTTGATTTAGTTCAAGTGGTACGAGACTAACCCGATGTGTTTCCAGCTGACCTTCCAGGCATGCTGCCCGATAGAGACATTGATTTTGGTATTGATCTGTTGCTGGGCACTCAGCCCATTTCTATCCCTCCGTATCGTATGGCTCCTCCTGAGCTAAAGGAGTTGAAGGATCAGTTGCAGGAATTGCTGGGTAAGGTTTTATTCGGCCCAGTGTTTCACCTTGGGGTGCTCCTGTCTTGTTCGTGAAGAAGAAATATGGTTCTATGTGTATGTGCATTGATTATCGCCAATTGTACAAAGTTACAGTAAAGAACCGTTATCATTTGCCTCGCATTGATGATATGTTTGACTAGCTTCAAGGCGCACAGGTGTTCTTTAAGATTGACTTGCGCTCAGGGTACCATCAGTTGAATATTCGAGAACCAGATATTCCAAAGACTGCCTTTAGGACTCAGTACGGTCATTACGAGTTCCTTGTTATGTCATTTGGGCTGACTAATGCCCAAACAACTTTTATGCATTTGATGCACAGTGCATTCAGACGATATCTTGAATCCTTCATTATTGTTTTTATTGATGATATTCTGGTATATTTTCGGAGTCAGGAAGATCATGAGAGGCACCTGAGGACATTGCTTCAGACCTTGAGAGAGAAGAAATTACATGCAGAGTTCTCAAAATGTGAGTTCTGGTTGAGTTCCATGGCATTCCTAGGCCATGAGGTATCGAGTGAGGGAATTCGTGTGGATCCAAAGAAGGTGGAGGCCGTGCAGAGTTGGCCAAGGCCCTCCTCACGTACAAAGATCCGCAGTTTCCTTGGCTTGACGGGCTATTACCATTGTTTTGTAGAGGGGTTTTCATCGATTGCGGCCCCTATGACTAGATTGACCCAGAAGGGTGCCCTATTTTAGTGGACAGAGGAATGTGAGGCGAGCTTTCAAAAGCTCAAGACAACTTTGACTTCAGCCCCAATCTTGATGTTGCCTACCAGTTCGGGGTCATATACAGTTTATTGTGATGCCTCACGGGTTGGACTTGGAGCGGTGTTGATGCAGGACGGTAGGGTGATTGCCTACGTGTCCACACAGTTAAAGATACATGAAAAAGTATTACCCTTTCCATGACCTTGTGTTATCTGCTATTGTTCATGCCTTGAACATCTGGCGTCATTATTTGTACGGGGTGCCCTGTGAGATCTATACTGACCATCGGAGTTTGCAGCACTTGCTTAAGCAGAAGGACCTGAATATGCGTCAGAGGATATGGTTAGAGTTGTTAAAGGATTATGATATAACTATTCGTTATCACCCTGGCAAGGCCAATGTGGTAGCTGATGCCTTGAGTCATTGGGCAGAGAGTTTGGGGAGTTTGGCATATTTACCTGATTTAGAGAGACCGATGGCGATGGATGTTCAGGACTTACCCAGTCAGTTCGTGAGATTGGACCTTTCGGATCCCAGTCGGGTTCTAGCCTGTGTGGTTTCTCGGTCTTCCCCATTTGATCGTATCAGGGAGAGACAGTATGATGACCCTCATTTGCTTGTCCTCAAGGACAGGGTCCAGCATGGTGATGCCAGAGATGTGGCTATCGGAGATGATGGGGTATTGAGGATGCATGGCCGGATTTTTGTGCCCAATGTTGATGGTCTTCGAGAGATGATTCTAGCAGAGGCCCATAGTTTGTGGTATTCCATCCATCCAGGTGCCGCGAAGATGTATCAGGACTTGAGGCAGCAATATTGATGGAGGCAGATGAAGAAGGATATAGTTGATTATGTGTCTAGATGCCTCAACTGCCAGCAGGTGAAGTATGAGCACCAGCGTCCGGGTGGGTTGCTTCAGCAGATTGAGATCCCATAGTGGAAATGGGAGCGTATCACCATGGACTTTGTATATGGACTCCCACGAACCTTGAAGAAGTTTTATTTCATTTGGGTCATTGTGGATCGGCTGATCAAGTCCGCTCATTTCATTCCTGTGTGTAACACTTATTCATCGGAGCGGTTGGTAGAGATTTATATCAGGGAGATCGTCCGTTTTCATGGTATTCCAGTTTCTTTCATTTCAGATAGAGGTACCCAATTTACATCGCGGTTCTAGAGAGCCGTACAGAAGGAGTTAGGCACTCGAGTGGAGTTGAGCATAGCATACCACCCCCAGACGGACGGACAGTTCAAGCGTACCATTCAGATTCTAGAGTATATGCTCCGTGCGTGCATGATTGTTTTTGGAGGGTCTTGGGATCATTTCTTTCCATTGGCGGAGTTTGCTTATAACAACAGTTATCAGTCCAGCATTCAGATGGCGCCGTTCGAGGCTTTATATGGTAGGAGGTGTAGACCTCCAGTGGGTTGGTTTGAGTCGGGTGAGGCCAGGCTATTGGGCACAAAGATGGCTCAGGATGCATTGGAGAAGGTTAAGGTGATTCAAGATAAACTCCGTACAGCCTAGTCCAGACAGAAGAGTTATGCGAACAGGAAGGTTCGTGATGTTTCATAATGGTTGGTGAGTGCGTTCTGCTTCGGGTCTCGCCTATGAAAGGCGTCACGAGGTTTGGGAAGAAAGGAAAGCTTAGTCCGAGGTTTATTGGCCCTTTTTAGATCTTGAGGCGAGTTGGGGAGATTTCTTATGAGCTTGACTTGCCTCCCAGCCTAGCCGGAGTTCACCCAGTATTTCATGTTTCGATGCTCCGGAGGTATCACGGGGATTTGTCGCACGTGTTGGATTTCAGTTCAGTCCAGTTGGACAAGGATCTATCCTATGTTAAGGAGCCAGTGGCTATTTAGGACAGGCAGATCAGAAAATTGAGGTCAAAGTACATTGCTTCAGTAAAGGTTCAGTGGCGGGGTCAGCCGGCCGAGGAGGCGACTTTGGAGATCGAGTAGGATATGCGCAGCCAGTACCCTCATATTTTCACTACTTCAGGTATGTTCTTTATGCTCGTTCGAGAAAGAACGAATGTTTAAGTGTAGGAAGATGTAACGACCCGGCCGATCATTTTTGGAATTTACACCCCTATCCCCCATTTACTAATTCCCTAAGTTCATTTCTGCTAGTTTGGTTTGCCGGGACGTTCGGTGTTAGGGTTCAGAGTGTTTTGGGACACTTAGTCCCTAAATGAGAGATTAAGAGTTGAAAAATGATCCGTAACCGGAAAAGTGTGAAGACGACCTCGGAATGGAAATCTTATGGTTCCGTTAGCTCCGTTAGGTGATTTCCCGGTTCGGGGCGTGTTCGAAATGTATTTTGGAGGTCCGTAGCTCATTTAGGCTTAAAATGCCGAAGTTTGTATTTTTTAAGTTTCCGGTCCGATAGTGAATTTTTGATCCGAGAGTCAGAATGGAATTCCGGAAGTTGTAGCAGCTCTGTCATGTCATTTGGGATGTGTGCGCAAAATTTCAGGTCACTAGGACGTGTTTTGGTTAGCTTTTTGATCGAAAGCGTAATTGGAAGAAAATTAAAGTTCTTAGGCTTGAATCTTTGATTTAATCGGGTATTCGGTGTTGTTTTAGGTGTTTTAAGAATTGGTACAAGTTCGAATAAGGTATTAGGTGGTATTGGTGCATTTGGTTGAGGTCCCGAGGGCCTCGGGATGATTTCGGGTGGTTAACAGAGGAAATTTCTAAGTTTTGCAGCAGACGATATTTGTTCCTTCTGGTATTTTCGCTTTTGTGGCTTGGGAACCGCAGAAGCGAAGCCGTAGAAGAGGCTTACTCATCGCAGAAGCGAGATTGGTCTTCTCCCTCAGGAACCGCAGAAGCGGTTGATTTTTCGCATAAGCGGTACCGCAGAAGTGGTTATTTGTCTGCAAAAGTGGAATCTTGCCCCTTTAGTGAAAACCGTAGAAGTGTTTGGTCATCCGCATAAGCGGGACCGCAGAAGTAGTCCCTTGTCCGCATGTATGGAAATAACTGTTCAGAAATAGCAATTTCGAGGGTTTAATTTCATAAGTTTGAAAAATCGATTGAGATCTCGGGAGAAGGCAATTTTGAGTGTGTTTTGAAGAGAAAATCATTGGGCAACGTTTCTTTGATCCCTTTACATTATATTACATCATTATATAGTTAAAAACATTGTTGGAATTCGAATTTAGGATAAACAATTGGGTAATTTGGGGTAAAACTTCATTGGCTAAACTATTGAGTTTTGAGTGGCCATTTGACCTCCAATTTGAGAGATGTTTATATGTTTAGACTCGTGAGAGTACGAAGGTTCTAAAAAAATGGAAATTATTCAATTCCGAGACGTTGGCTTGAGGGGCGTTTATGTCATTTTACCTATTTTTGCGCCCTAGCTTTAATTTTAATAATGGAATCAGTTGTTTGCAATATTATTTACGATATGTAATTGAATTGAATAGATTTTGGCCATTTGGAGTCGGATACTGGTGGCAAAGGCGTGGTTTCTATTGATATTGAGTCGGTTCGAGGTAATTGGCTTATCTAACCTTGTGCGGGGGACCTTTCCCCTTAGGACATGATCCTTGACAATTTGAATGCCTCGTACGTGAGGCGATGAGCGCGTACTTGATCTAATTTTTCTAAACCCGTTTCTACTTGAAGTATTTAAATTGAGATTTCCTGTTTACTTGTTCATTTTAGACTGTAAGTTTAAACCTGTGCTAGCTTAGAGAAGCATGTTTAGCTGACTTACTTGCTTAATTGTTTTACTGCATTATCTGTACTCTGTGAGGCATGTTAGGCTAGGAATTTCTATTACTTGTACTAGTTTAGCCTTTATTCTGAGACTATGAGTTGTTTGTGTTTTGTGTTTAAATTGGGACTACGGGATGGCTTCCCGGGAGATCCCCGTGTACTTGATATATTCTGGATTGAGAGTGCGGGATACCATGATATCCCTGGCACATGTATTTATATATATATATATATATATATATATATATATATATTAGGATACCAAGAGATCCCCGGCTTACTTATTGAGGATACCAAGAGATCCTCGGGATACTAAGAGATCCCCAGTGTATATGATGAGGATACCATGAGATCCTCGGGATACCAAGAGATCCCTGGTGCATATGATGAGGATACCAAGAGATCCCCGGCTATTTTTCTGGTTTAGATTCTCATTGTAGACTTTATTTAAACTTCCTCCGTTATCATATTATTTATTCTGTTTTATCTCAGTAGGGCCCTGACCTTCCTCGTCACTACCCAACTGAGGTTAGGCTTGGCATTTTCTGAGTACTGATGTGGGATACTCATGCCCTTCCTGCGCATGTTTTTCATGTGCAGATCATCCAGGTACCTCTACTCAGGTGCACTATCAGTGAGGCAGGAGGACTATGGAGACTTCGAGGTAGATCTGTTGCATCCGCAGACCGACGAGTCTCCCTCTTACTCTGTCTTTAGTACTTAGTTTTCTTTCTTCCGGTTGTTAGATATTCTGGAGTTTGGAGCCCTTACTATACACTTCCGTAGCATGTATTGCCCGTGAGTTTTCGGGTTTTGGGAATTGTTTTGAACTTGTGATATTGAGTTGTGTTGGCCGAGCGACATTCAGTACAGTTTCTTTTAGTTATTTAATTGGGTTTCCTCTATTTCTCCGCAATTATTATATTTCCGCAATATTAGGCTTACTTGGTCGTGGGGACTAGGTGCCGTCATCACATGTTCATAGTCGGTGAACTAGGGTCGTGACAAATACTTTTCTTCTTACTCCTCCATGATACCATGTTTCCTCCAACAAAGACACAATAACCTGTAGTAGATCTTCTATCAATTTTCGATCCACCCCAGTCAGCATCTGCAAAACACTCAATATGAGTATGATTGTGATTGCTATATATTATGCCAAGTCCAGGAGCTACTTTCAAGTAACACAAAAAATTTGTTCCAAAGCTGCCCAATGTTTGACCGTTAGTGTAGACATGAACTGGCTAACAACACTTACCACAAAAGCAATATCTGGACGAGTCATAGTAAGGTAGTTTAATTTCCCAACTAACCTCATGTATCTCTCTGGATCGTCAAAAGGATCACCATCATCTTTCATAAGATGCACATTAGGAACCATTGGAGTACTGCAAGGTTTAGCTGCCAACATTCCAGTTTCTTGAAGCAAGTAAAGAATGTACTTTCTCTAAGACAAAAGAATTCCCTTCTTGCTTCTATTAACTTCTACTCCCAAAAAATATTTCAACTGGCCCAAGTCCTTTGTATGAAACCTAGTATGCAGAAAACACTTGAGGGAAGAAATCCCAGCATAGTCACTTCCTGTGATAACAATATTATCAACATATACAACGAGGAGAATAGTGCCAGCTACTGATTTACGATAGAAGATTGAGTGATCGCACTTACTCATTTTCAACCCAAACTCCTGAACTACCTCACTGAACTTTTCAAACCAAGCTCATAGACTCTGCTTCAAGCCATAAAAGGACTTCTTCAAATGACAGACTTTCCCATACTCCCCGTGAGCAACAAAATCGGGTGGTTGCTCCATATACACTTCCTCCTGAAGATCACCATGAAGGAACGTATTCTTGATATCCAACTGATGTAAAGGCCAATTCTCGGATGCATCTAGAGAAATAAATAAGCGAACAAAAGTGAGTTTGGTAACCGGGGAGAAGGTATCAGAATAATCCACCCCATAAGTCTGAGCATACCCGTTCGCCACAAGTTTGGCCTTAAGTTTTGCCACAGAACCATCTGGATTAACGTTAACAATAAAGATCCACTTGCATCCCACTGGTTTCTTTCCCTTTGGTAAATCTACCAAATCCTATGTGTGGTTGTCCTCTGAAGCATGTATTTCCTCAAGCATTACATCACACCATCTGGGATGATTCAAAGCCTCATTTACTATTTTGGGTACGGAGATGGAGTCTAGAGAAGCAATCATAGATATGGACGTAGAGGATAAGTGTTCATAGGAAACAAAGTTAGCAACAAAATATGTCAATTTTCAAGTACGTGTACCTTTACGAAGAGCAATAGAAAGATCAAGGTTATCTGGAGGATCAGCCAAAAAAGAATCAAATGATGCAAGAATTAGTGCGGGACATATATCATTTGTCTCTCGCCTCAGCGAATAAACTTGAATAATTAGAGGTCTTGCTGGAGCAAGTACCGAAAGCATAATAGTCGATTTGTGCTCAATAGAAGAATTGGGAGATCAAAGAGTATCATCTGATTGTTCTGTCAAACTACGGGTAAACTGATTTACTATCCACTCATCCTCCTCCCCCTGGCTTGTAGAAATGGGAGGTGCATAGAAGAATGGTGCAATCTCTAAAATTACCACATTAGTTGCCAAGCTCAGTAGAATAACATCGATACCCCTTTTGAAGGTGAGAATAGCACAGGAAATCACACTTCACAGCCTTGGGATCCAACTTGGTAAGAGATGGTCGAACATCTCAAACATAACATGTGCTTCCAAACACCTTAGGTTCTACCGAAAATAATGACTTATTCGGAAAAAGAACACTATAAGGCACATTACCTTCGAGTACAGTAGATGGCATACGATTAATCAAAAAACAAGCAGTAGAAACCGCATCAGCCCAAAACTGTTTAGGAACCTACATTTGGAACAAAAGTGCTCGAGCTGTCTCAAGTAGATGCCGATTCTTCCTTTCAGCAACTCCATTTTGAGAGGGTGTATCAACATATGAAGACTAATGTAATATACCATGTTGTCTCATATAGGACTGAAATAAGTCTGACATGTATTCTTTAGTGTTATCACTCTTTGGAGTACGTACTGAAGCATTGAATTCAGTTTTGACTTCAGCACAAACGACAGAAAAATGAGTAAACACTTCAAAGCGGCTCTTCATAAAGTAAATCCAAGCCATGCAAGAAAAATCATCTATAAAAGTGACAAAATAATTATGCCAAGTTTTAGAAACAATCGGACATGGTATCCAAATATCAAAATGGACCAACTCAAAAGCCGACTCAGCTTGCGTATTAACCCTTGGACTTAACGAGATGCGATGGTGTTTTGCAAATCGACATGACTCACAATTCAATGATGAAATATTCTGAAACTGAGGACAAATCTTCTTCAACAGAGGGAAAGAGGGATGTCTAAGTCGAGGATGTGCTTCAAAAGGAGACACGATACTAGAGCATGCAACAGATTCTGGCTCCCATTAATCAAGAATGTAGAGATCACCAGATATATAGCCTTTACCAATAACCTTCATCGTCTTAAGATCTTAAAACAAATAATGATCAGGAAAGAATGCAACACAACAATTAAGGTCTTTGGTAATTTTACTAACAGAAATCAACTTAAAGGACAAGTTTGGTAGATTTGATACAGATGACAGAGTAATAGAGGAAGTTGGTTTAACATTCCCAGATCCAACACTGCTACAAGTTGATCTATCAGCTACAGTAACATGTGAGGGTGCTTTATGTGAGCGAAAGCTAGAAAAAATACTTGGATTACCTGTCATGTGATTTGTAGCACCAGAATCGATCACTCATTTATTGAAGAGGTGATAAGACATATTTTATCGGACCCAGCAAAGGCAGTAACTGAAGAAGATTCCTTAACTGATTTATCATATTGAAGGAATTTTAGAAACTCATCTGAAACCAAGATTGTTGGACTAGGACTTGTTGCATTATTATTCTTTATCATTATTTTTTTCCTTTTACTAACAAACTGATTAAACTAATAGAGGTCCCCGAAGCTAAAAGATACTCAAACTGATCCTAGCAGATACAAAATCAATAATCTATTGAACATGATTCAACTTTAATAATCCATTCAACCAAATTAGAGAACCAAACAAATTTGTCCTCAACTTAAACAAGATAAGAGACCAACAAAGTTTCTGATAAGAAAAGATCCAACAGACAATATGAAGTCACTAATCGATCACCACAGTGAGTCAAAATTAAAAATGCAAGCTTCTCACACAGGCAACCTCCAAGAAAATAACACAGAAATAAAGAAATCGAATAACCAATAACCAAACTCAAACCTGACCAAACAAAGTGAGAATACGATATGGTCTGAGGTTGTTCTTTGCTAAAATGTGGTTCTATGATCAGAGAACCACCACAAGTCAACTAGAAATGTCAAAAAGACTTCAGCTTAGCTTCCGGCCAAGGAATTTTTGGCAGCGCATTCGACTCAACTCCGGCGAGCAGTAGACCTGCTCTGATACCCTGTAAAGGATAGACATAATAGAGAAATCTTTCTTGTGTTGTTTTCAAGAAATAACAAGTATATATACAAGTACATAGAGCCTTAAATATAGAAGGAATCAAAAAGGAGTTCCTATAAATCTGCTGAAAATCCCTTTAATTATGCTAGCTATGTATATTACACAAGATTATGTCTACACTTATTATCTAACATTTATAAATACTATATAATACAAAGTAAAAATATGCTATGTTGTTGTATCTTGCATCTCTTTGTAAAGTGTACGTTCATAATATGATTATACCAAAAAAAAGATGTTCATTCAAAGTTAATCAAAATTATAGATAAGCCAAATGGATCTTTTCGTGTGTAAAAATGTTACCTGGATTCTTATTGATCTAAGTCTAAATTCCCTTCTCTGGTCGTTCATCCAATGCCAAATAAAAGTTAATATTATAAACTCATTCCGATTGTACTTTGCTAATAAAAAACTTTGAAATTTCAAGAGCTCACAATGTTGAGGTCAATTGTTTAAAATTGTAGGAGAAAAATGATAAATTTAGAGCTATTTCAAAAGCTCTAGATACATTAGTTTATCGTAAGTTTAAAATTAAATTATAGTTACAATTTCACATAGTATGGTCGTAGCTTAATTTATTTCTAAATTCACACCATATTACTTCAGATTTTAGGAAATTTGAAGTTAAAATTATATAAAAACTCTTAAGAAGTGTCACGACTCCAACCCGGTCGTGATGGCGCCCCACACCGTGCTAGGCAAGCCCGACCAATTCAACACTCTCAATCTCTTACTATGGTGTTCTTTACCAATTAACAGGGTTTAAATACCAAATTAACATGATTATAAATCTATAACAGTAGATAAAATGTGCGAAAATCAAGAAATATCACTACAAATCCCACCGATCTGGTTTCACGAGTCAAGAGCCTCTAATACAAGTCTGAGGAACAACCTAAGCAAAAGATAGTCTAAAATGCCGAAAGAAAAGAGGATAAAGGGAGAAATCGGGTCTGCGGATTCCATGAAGCTACCTCGATGACTCCGGAGATCTGAATAGCGGCAATATCTCAATCTACGCCTCCGGAATACCTATATCTGCACACATGGTGCAGGGAGTAAAGTGAGTACTTTGACTCATTGAGTAATAGCAATAAATAATGACTGACGGAAAGAGATCTCATAAAAAGCACTAAGCAGTTCTATATCAAAGCAGTAAGAACATTTAAATAGCAACTAAATGAAGAAGTCAGGTAAAAATCCTTTAAGCCAGTACTCAACTCATTTATTTCTCACAATAACCGAAATCATAATTATACTATTGCGGCGTGCAGCCCAATCCATATAGCATATTGTTGCGGCGTGCAGCCCGATACATTTATATATATACTGCTGCAGCGTGCAATCCGATCCAATAGTAATAGTCGACTGCGCTCACTGGGGGTGTGCAGACTCCGGTGGTGCTCCTACAGCCCAAGCACTATACTACTGTTGCGTGTAGTACGATCCGTATAAATATACTGCTGCGACGTGTAGTCCGGTCCAATAATATACTGCTGCGGTGTGCATGTCATGCCCCAAATTCGAGGGACATGATCGGCGCCCAACCGGGTAGCCCCAGCCGAGCGGACTTGGGTGCGTTTCCTATCCCACGCGTACCCCGTATTTTCATTATCCATTAATCAAAGGAAATAGTCACTTACGTGGTTTACAACTTTCATCGCCCAATATACAAAATACATATTTACATAAGTTCGCAACCCACATTTACTATCTACGGAGCCACTAAAAGTACAACAGGATAATATAGTATTTGCCAGTAACAAGGCTCCAGCTATACCTTACACAAAATCAAAATAAAACTCCGGATACAAACGGCTTGAGCCACGCAGGGCCCCAAGAGGAGTGGGGCTCACCAAAAAGCTGACAGAAGACGAAGGGGGAGCTACGATCGGTGGGCTAGAGTACCTGCTGCAGATCCACCTACAATCATAACACGAATGTAGCGCCCCCCGACAAAAGGGACGTCAGTACACTTGAATTGTATTGGTATGTATAACAAACCTTACCCTGAGTAACCTCAAGCCATACACAAGTAATAAACAATAGGAGAAAGCAACAATTGAGTGCACACAAGGAAAAACAATCAAGGCAAACAAATTAACAAACTCTCCTTACCCCATCAATTTCCACGTTTTCAATTTCACAACGTTCTCATATTTCATTTCAATAGTGATATCGATCACTTTCCACCATTATTACCTCGTCCACCCTTATTACCTTGGCCACCCTTATCACCACAACCCACACCTTATTACTTCATATTGCGACGCGTAACCCTATCCCACCGAGCAATCACAATTCACAAACAATACCACAACAATAATAGTTTACAAGGATAACCACAACAAGTTTTAAGAACAACAACCAAAAATTCCAATAAGAACAGCAACACAACTTACAAAAGGTCTAGGTGACTATCCATACCATTTCCATCTTTTTCAACAGCCCGTTATACCATTCAGATCATAACAATAGTTTTCCACGACTAACCACAAGGGAAGTTATCACAGTTATTTCAATTTCACCAATTACGATTCCTCTCTATCATTTATTTCACAGTCCTTGCCGCATAACACATTCGCAATCACAACTTAGTTTATTGCCATTTACTTGTACAATCATATCGGATGTCTTAACCAACAATGCATAAGGCACAATATTTAGGTGAATTCACAAATTGTTCACACAAGAAAACCCATCCTGTTCACAAGAGTTTAACTTCACAACTAATTCATGGAGATATCACATACCAAGTATTCAGACACCAAACAAGGCGATTTTATATAGGTTAAGGTTAGCCATACATACCTCAAGCTGGATTCCTTTTTAATTCCTACTTCCAATTCACCAAAAATCTAGCAACGTAAATATAGTGCACAAATTAATACACATAACTTAGAATTGAAGTTCACAATTGCTACTCAAACTCATTTAGGTTATCAACCCCTCTTTGAATACTCCTTTACTCGTACCCAAATCCTCCTACTAGATTTTAGGTTTTTAATAGACATGCATGCATGATTTCGACCATTATTTTAAGGACTAATGCATGAGACTCCACCTCTTAGTTTAAACCAGAAATTCAATGCGAGAAGTTAGGGATTTTACCTGTAAGGAAAGGGTGTATGAAGATAAGCTTGAAATTTCCCGGCCCGGATGGTTTTGAAGAACCAAATTTTGGAGAAGATGACTTTATCTCTCAAGACACACTCTTCCCCTCTCTTAATTTGTTCAGCAAGATCGTTAAAATGAGGGGGTTGAGGTGTTTTATTAAAAAGGGGTTGGGTTTTAAAATTTAGAAAAATAGAAGCCCGAGCAAAATCTGCGGTCGCAGAATCAAAATGCGGTTCGCAGATTGGACTGTAGAAATACACCTAAAACTCTGAAGGTCTGCCTGGGTCTGCGACAGGAATGCGGGCCGCATTCCTGTTATGCTGTCACATTTTGCACCACATATTTGACCTCCACAAATCCTTGATGAATTTATGCGACGATTATGCGGTCTGCATATTGATTATGCGATCTCATAATGGACCGCATTTTCAACATAAATTTTGACAATCCTTTTGCTTCACACTACGACAGAAATGCGCTCCGCATAGCTGATATGCGACCGCATTCTGGACCGCATAATGACAATTTTATGGAAAATTGATTATTTTGATTTTTAAGTGCAAAATTAGTAAAAAGGGTCCGAACCGCGGCAAGCTTACCAGCCGCGAAGAATTCTACACATTCCTAACATATATTCGGACCTTGGCAATATGAGCTACTAGGTTTTGAGCACAAGATTTTACGGGGCCTTACAGTGAAGCCCGATCCATATATATATATATATATATATATATATATATATATATATATATATATATATATATATATATATATATATACTGTTGTGGCATGCATCCCTATCTATAACATATCAAATACCCTCACTATGGGGTTCTCAACCCCTCTCAGTCAATATAAGCATAGCCTCTTTGGGCATACTAAGATAAGGTAGGGATTCCAGCCCATAAATTATTCTAATGTTTGATTCATCACTTTCTAATGCCGATTCATATTATATTAACAGTTACGAACATGACTGAGGGTATAATTTTAACAAGTAAAGTGAGGTCAATCATGTACAATAACCCCTAAGGGTTCTACAGGTCGGCATAAGGCCCCAAGCATGGCAACTAGCCCAGACTATCATGATATCCATTAAATCCCAGTTAGAAACATAGTAGAATCCTCAAACGGGATGGACCAAGTCCAAATCCATAGTAGCAATTGACCTCACGCTCATCATACAGCGTGTGTCTCACCTCAACATAGCAGTATGTTGTGCAAATCCAGGGTTTCAAACCCTCAGGACATCATTTATAACCATTACTCACCTCAAGCCAGCTAAAGTCCTAGCTCGCTATGCCCTTGCCTCGCAAATCGACCTCATCGAGTGATAAATCTGAGCAAAATAACAAGGAGTACGTTACAATAGGCTAAGGGAACACAACCAAATCGAAAAGACTCAAAAAATATTGAAATTCACGAAGCTGGCAAAAACCGAGCCCCAGGCCCACTTCTCGAAAAATTAGAAAATTAACATTACCGGATTCATCATCTCGCCACGAGTCTATACATATCAAATTTACCAAAATCGGAGTCCATTTGGCCCCTCAAATTACACTTTGAAATACAAAATTCCCAAGCCCTAACTTTACCCTCTTTTGATGAATTTTCACAAATTTCAATGTTAATTCTTCCATAAATTCATGCATTTAGGTCAAAAAACCCACTTCCAATAACACCTAGTCGAAATCCCCTTCAAATTCCATCCAAGAGCTTTCAAGGTTGCTTAAAAATGGTGGAAATGGACTTAAGCTCGCGAAACAAACGAGCTTTAAAAACCCTTCTGATAATAGAGATTTTTGCATCTGTGGTTGTTGTACCGCATCTGCGACTACCGCTTCTGTGGATCCTCATTTAAAAACCACGACCGCTTCTGCGGTCCTCTACCGCATATGCAGACCTCGCCTCAGTGGAAAGTTGTCCGCTTCTGGGGAAATACCAAGCCACACCTTCTTCGCTTCTACAACACACCTACCGCATCTGCGGCATCGTAGATGCGGCTCCGAGCCCGCACCTGCGGAAACAGCCCCCATTCCTCAAAAGGTTGCACCTGCGACCAACCACACGCATATGCGGCCCTTCTTCCGCAGATGCGGAAACACCAGATACCAACAATCTTCTGAGTTCCACCAAGTCTAAAATCATCCCGATGCCCATCTGAAATCACCCCGAGGCCCCCGAGGCCCCCGGGACCTCAACCAAAAGTGTCAACCCATCCTAAAACATGATTCAAACTTGCTCCAATCGTCACAACACCACAAATAACTCCCAAAACAGTCAAATTACATCGGATTCAAGCCTATGTTCTTCTAAAATTTCCGAATTACGCATTTGATCAAAAACCCGACCAAAACAACTCCGAATGATATGAAACTTTTCACACACATCCAAAATCACCTAACAAAGATACAGCAACTCTCAGAATCCCATTCCGACCCTCGAATCAAAAGCTCACCTACCAACCAGAATTCGCCAAAATACTAACTTCGCCAATTCAAGCCTAATTCTACACCGGACCTCCAAAATCTATTCCGATCACACTCTTAAGTCAAAAATAATCCTCCGAAGCTAACCAAATCACCGGAAATCACATCCGAACCCTCTAACTCAATAGTCAACATCCAGTTGACTTTTCCAAAACAAGCCTTCCTTGAAGAGACTAAGTATCTCATTTCCATCCAAAACCAATCCAAATCGACTCAATCACTCAAGAATCTTATAATAAAACATGGAGGAAACGGGGCGGTAACTCACGTGATGACGGGCCGGATCGTCACATCCTCCTCAACTAAAATAAACGCTTGTCCTCGAGCGGGTCAAGAAACATACCTGGAGCCTCAAACAAGTGAGGATATCTGCTCTGCATCTCTCGCCCAGTCTACCAAGTAGCTTCCTCCACATGCCGACCTCTCCACTGCACCTTTACCGAAGCTATACCCTTCGATCTCCACTTTTGAACCTGACGACCCAAAATAGCCACTGGCTCAACATCATAGGTCAAATCATCATCCAACTGAATAGTGTTGAAATCCAATACATGAGACGGGTCCCCAACATACTTCCGGAGCATAGATACATGAAATACCGGGTGGACGCCCGACAAGCTGGGTGGCAAGGCAAGCTCATAAGCCACCTCCCCAATCCTCCTAAGTACCTCAAATGGTCCAACGAACCGCGGACTCAGCTTCCCTTTCTTTCCAAACCTCATGACACCCTTCATGGGCGAAAACTTCAGCAAGACCTTCACACCACCATATATGACACATGTCGAACCTTTCGGTCCGCATAACTCTTCTGACGCGACTGAGCTATGCGAAGCCTCTCGTGAATCAACTTCATCTTCTCTAAGTCATCCTGAACTATCTCTGTCCCTAATAATCTACCCTCGCGGGCTCGAACCATTGGAGATCTACACCGCCTCCCATACAATGCCTCACTTCTTTTGAGTTTCACAGCCCTTAACCATGGTTTGGGTCTGGCAAAGCTCCCTAAGGGCCCAATAGGGGGGGGGGGTCCTTGGCCAATGCCAGCACCCAAAAATTACCAAAAATTGAACAAGTGCAGCGTGAAATTACCAGCCTTGTGCATCAAAGTTCAATGGGTAATCAAAAAGTACCCAAGGCAATGCTTATACAAAGGGGGTAGGACCTAAACTCTAGGAGTAGTGAGAGTGTGATGGAAATTTCTTTAAAGAAAATGAGTTAAAAAAAGTTTTAAAAAAATGATCCATGTAGAAACAGTTTTTGAAAGAGAAAAACAATGGGAGATTTTTGACAAACTCAGAACCAAAAATACATCATATAGTTCCAGGCAGTAAACACAAACAGGGAAAGGGAATTGGGGTAAATAGTTCACATGAAATAATACAATTACATCTAGATACCAAAGGGAAGCAATTCAAAACTTAAACAGTCACAGGTTTCAACCAAAATGGCTCATGATCACTTACTGAGAGTGTATTGGGGCCAGGGAGTAGGGGAGCAAATCAGTAGGCATGCTAGATTAAGAGAAGGATGAACTAAACACAGGAACATACTAGTTATAACAAGAACAGCAGAACCATAAGTAAAAGCATAGAAGAAATAGAATAAAGTGAAGTATGTATAAAAACATTTTGTTTTAAGAGCTGTGAATCAAGTCGAGGATGAGATAATATAGAGTAGTAGTGAGAAATAGTATGCAGAGAAAGTGAGCAACAATATGCTAACCAAAGCAGGTAGCAATGTAAAGAACAGTAGAACAGTAAAGCAGCCTAAATCACTTAGTCTTGGCATTCAGCCGACTGAGTAATTAGTAGTCAACAAGGAAAGGAGAGAGGTTGTATAGAAAACAAAATAGAACATTGAGTATGTTTTGGGTGTAAGAGAGAGTTCAGAACAATGAATTTTGTTCGTGTTTATGATGTGTAATGTATCCGTATGTAATGCAAAAGAGAATGAGGTACTTATAGCTCTCAAATCAAGTGAAAAAAATAAGGTAATACATATAGACTGATTATAATTATGGAAATAATACCAATTATAATCAATTAAAAACTCGGACTTCCTTCAATTATGGAGTCCTAGTTCAAACGGGTACAAATTGTGTCAAATAAGGAAAGTTATCGTTTGCCAGACTCATATTTCCATAATAGGAGTATTAAAAATATACAAAATATTTCAAGTAAGGAAAATATAAGGACAGCATATTGTGCACACAAACTAATTCAAGGAATCACGGATGAAATTGAAAAAATCACAGGAAATCAGTACTAAGTAAGGAGAGCATTTCACAAATAAGAAAGCGATTAAAAAAAATCAGTGTTGAACTTCTAAGGAAAATATATACAAATTAAGAGATTCGAAGAGATGCACAAAATCAACAAAACATTTGGTAAACGATGAACAATTAAACCTATAGAACACAATAGGCATGAAAATCAGAGATCCCTAGGCAGGAAATCACAGAATTAATAGAAGGCTGGAATATTAATAGCAAAATTTAAAGCATGGAACTCGGAGAGTAATCAGAAGATCATACCAACAAGCACATAACACAAACATAAACACGTAATACTCAAAAAATCAGAAGGTATAGTGGTTTCGAAAGACGTTCAGGTACCTTTGTTTTAAAAGAAGAACAAAAATGTTGAAAACTTGAACAATCGAAAAGATCAAGTAGAGAATGGTGTAAAACACCAAAGAATAAGTTAAAAATTGTTTAAAGAGACAGAGTTTTAAGAAGAAATTAGGGTTTCTTAATAAATCGGTGAAAGATAAGGAACCTGGCTATGAAACTTGTTAATAATGACGTTCGTAGTACCATTGGACCATAAACAATCGGAGAAAGGCTTGAGACAAGCCAGGCAAGGCCTCCGGTGACTATCTTATATGGTGGAGGCTTCTTGTGTCTCAAAACCTAGAGGGAATCAACAAGATACAGTTCTATGGCGGCTGGTGGTCGAGAGAAGTGCGGATGGAGGTGGCCGGAGAGGCGGTGGCTTTATCGGAGACGAGAGAGAGAGAGAACCAGAAGGTTCTATAGAGAAGGGAGAGAAAATGTTAACATAGAGAGG